>JAUNZO010004608.1:0-88540 GCA_031894775.1 Chloris gayana | reverse complement strand
AGAAGCGACGTCGTGGATACAAGGGTTCCATGGCCGTGGCGCCGCAAATGCTCCAACAGGCATGCGTGACTTTACGAGGCAGGAAAACTATCAATGGTACAAAACGTGTCGTCGTCACTGGTGACGTCCTCGTGTAGGGACTCCATCTCGTCTCGCTGCTGTAACAAGTCCCTGTAGAGTACTGTGCGAGTCCATTGGGCAAGAAAAATACGTATAGTATCGGTTTTTCAGAGAAAGGACGAGGTACTCGACCAGCGAGATTCAACAGATGGAGGTGGTAAGAGGAGTCCTTTTGGCAAGGTCACAAGTGCGAAGCCGTCTCTGCCCGTTCAATCCATTGAAACATGGGTTGCCTCTTTGACAGCCGTTTTGAAAACTCGTACGTCATCACAAGTTGCTGCTTTTTTTATAAAAAAAATCCAAGTTGCTGCTCTTGCGTGGGCAGCTGATTTTCATATACGTATTTCTCAGATGAAGCCGGGTGAGTCGGTTTCCTGGATTAGCACTGATGGTAGGAAATGGGGCGCCATTGGCGTCCAACGTGACAATTACGTCCGGGTTTACTTAATTCGCCGCACAAGAGTCAAGGAAATGGATGCACACAGCTGTTACACCTCTGATAACAGCTTAGCTTATGCTTGCGGTGATTAGGTTATGGTAGTAAATAATTGAGGACGGCCTACACGTTGTTCAGTGATACCCGACTCCGTGACTAGGGATCTGGGTGCACACTTCCGGTTAGAGTTCTCAAGTAGGAAAAGGTGAATCGAGTTACGCTCAAGTCCTCAGCTACACAAGATAGTGGTACTAGCCAAGAGTACCTGCTAATCTGTAATTAAAAAAATCTCCATCGACCGAAAGTGGGCTCGATGGTTCAGAGAACCGCATAAGCAAACTTTTCCTGCAAAAGATTAATTACGGATCAGAACGATGATGCTGCCTCCTTTGTACCTTCCACTCGCAACCGGTTTGTCATCCGACCGTCAGCGGCTCAACATGACCCCGGAAGGCCGCGGAATCCAGCCGCCAAGGGCCAGCAGGATCCACCCACGGCAGTCAATCAACGGGCCGGGCAGGGCAGGTAAACGGCAAGCAAGCGCGGACGGATAAGCTCTATCGCCGCCGTCCGCGTCGCCGCTGCGGTCACACACGAGACGTCGCCGTCGCAGATCAGACCATGTGCGGGAACGGCAGATGGATGCGCCCTCTCTGGAAATAAAATATCGCGGGGCGAATCCGACAACAGAGAGGGCGTCGCGGCGAATCGGTTGGCGCTCGCACGCCCACGGCCAAGCGAGCGGGTGTGAGCGGACGGCGCGAATCCGACCACGCCAGCAATCCAACCTTTGGGAATTGATGACTGACGAAAACCGTGGCTTTTTGGTCCCTAGGCGCGAGCGGCTGATTGAGAGGTTGGGGACGGGACGGGAGCGTGCCGCACGACGGTCCGCGCCCACGAGTTTACCGCTTGCTTGTCCGATTCCATGGGGACTCGCACGCTGCATGTGAGAACTAGTAGTGGTGACCAGCAGCAAGTGGAGCTTTGACGAATTTGAGGCGATGCAGTCGCCACGCCTGCTTCAGCTTCAGATCAGGTGAGTCGTCACCTTCCCAGCCCCTCTCGGATAATACCGAGGTCGTGGAGTACTCTGGGTGAATCTCAAAACTCACTGCGTCACTCACTGCGTCAGATTAATTAGGCGTGGAAATGGAGCAGCTATCTCAAGTACTGGGTAGCCAAGTGGGAGGGCGTACGTGCACAAGTGACTGCCTGTTGACGGTCGCGGAGGATCATTCACAGGAACGACTATGCAGAGCCTCGTGCCGAGAGACTTTTAGTTTTACCTCTACACGTTTTTCTTGGTCCTCTTTTCTTCCAAGTACAACTGTTCTTAGTTCACATACAATACTGCTGCGGCCACGTGTTTTTGGGAAAATTTTCAATGTGAATGTTGGGAAAATTTACTTGTAATTTGAAGTTCACATCGATTCGCCAAGTGCAAATGAAAAATTCTCAAGTTGGAGGTATGCAACAGTAACATTTTTTTATGCTCCAAACACCGCTTCGAAAAAACGACCGAAAATCGATTTTACTATTGTAACTACTTTTGGTTTTTAAGGAAAATCACTTGTGCGCTGCACCGGACCAGACCGGTTTACGTCGGTTTTGTGAACCATGGCGGCGATGTCTTGAGAGCATCATGAATGCCCGCTCCATGTTTAAAAAAGGTAGTGTTGGCATATATAAGGGGGAAAAATCAAGTTCCTTATACGGGAAATATATAGATAATTGATACGTATTCTTTTCAAGGATATTCGGCCCTAGGACAAACATCAGCTTTTCCACGATGTTTTCACCAGTGACGACTTGGGAACCTCACAGAACACAAGTTCCCACTCGTGTTTCTACAAATCGTAATCGCAAACAGGAGCCATAACTCTTCGCTCGTTCAACGCCAGGCATGGCGAACGAGAGTGACGTCTTCTTGCATGCCAAAGCAAAAACAGCTGCTGCTGGTGCTGGGTCGCAGGGATGGATGCCGGAAAGCAGGGACAGAAAACGGACAACGGTATCAAAAGCAGTTTTCCGGTCGTACTAGTACTAGTGTCTTGGTACACCAATAAAGAAATTCTCAGAGAGAGAAAAGTATCAGGTCACTCTCGAAGCACTGCTCGCAGCAACTTGCCCTCAAGTTGCCTTGGCAGATGCGTCCCCCTTTCCTGTCTTCTCCTTCGCGGGTGTGTTCGTTTCCTGCTGTCTAAATTTTAGAACTGTCACATCAAAAAAAAATCTTATTATTTAAGAAGTATTAAATAAACTTTAATTATAAAACAAATTACAGGCTCATAGACTAATTTATGAGACGAATCTAATGAGGTTAATTAAATCGTGATTAGAAGACGTTGCTATCAGTAGCATCACTTTAATAAAATATAGATTAATTAAGCTCATTAGATTCATCTCGAAAATTAGCACCAATCTATCAATAGGGTTTTGTCACTAAATTGATCGAAATATTCATAAATAGTAAGATTCTCTTCGATGTGACAGTCTTAAATTTTAGAGGGCAGGAAACGAACAGTGGCTGCATCTGCATTAGGGTGCTCTGTTCGCCCACTCGCTCTCCCTTCCCTTCCCGCGCTTTGCACTCTGCTCAGCTCAGCTCCAGCCAGGCAACCGCCACCTATAAATACGCGTCCCCAAATCCACCATGCTCATCGCGAAACCACTCAAGCTCAAGCAGCACAAAACAAAGGCAACCAAATCAGGAATTCAGGATGTGCCCGATCAAGATGGAGATGAGCGGCGACTCAGGCTCGCCGTGCAGCTCGACCTCGTCGGAGCACCACCAGACGGTGTGGACCTCGCCGCCGAAGCGGCCGGCGGGACGGACCAAGTTCCGGGAGACGCGGCACCCGGTGTTCCGCGGCGTGCGGCGGCGCGGTACCGCCGGGCGGTGGGTGTGCGAGGTGCGCGTGCCCGGGCGGCGCGGGTGCCGGCTCTGGCTCGGCACCTTCGACGCCGCCGAGGCCGCCGCGCGCGCGCACGACGCCGCCATGCTCGCCATCGCGGGCCCCGGCGCGTGCCTCAACTTCGCCGACTCCGCGTGGCTGCTCGCCGTGCCGGCCTCGTACCGCACTCTCGACGACGTGCGGCACGCGGTCGCCGAGGCCGTGGAGGAGTTCCTGCGCCGGGAAGCGCGCGCCGACGACGACGACGACGACGCGCGGTCGGCCACGGCGTCGTCCGCGCCTGCCACTGCCACCGACTCCGACAGCGGGGAGTCCTCCCTCCGGTGGCCGAGGACGCCGCGTTCGACGACGACGTGTTCAATGACATGAGCTGGGACCTGTATTACGCGAGCCTGGCGCAGGGGATGCTCGTGGAGCCGCCGTCCTTGGCACCGGCGCTCGGGGACGACAGCGTCGCCGATGTGCCGCTCTGGAGCTACTAGAGCGCGCCGCGGGCATTGTACAGTGGGATTTTGACCTGTTTTGGTTTGGCCTACGTCGCCAAAAGTCAGTGATGTATATGAAGGTGCTTTTGCTTATGCTAAGACGACAGAGCAAGTTGAGAAAACAGAGTGCGCCCATTGACTTTATAAAACCAGCGACTTCTTTTCCGGAATTTTGCGGTTATGATAGTGGTTGACATTGAGCATTGTCAACGCCTCAAAAAAGTCTCCGCCACCACCTCTTAAAAAAGCAAACTAGAAGTCAGTTGAAATATTAGATGCTGAGTGGGTCAAAGGACCTCCTTTGGGCCACAAGTGAGAAACCGTTCTTCGATGGCAGTCAGTCTGAACAGCTGAACGTTCGATCAGCACAAGATATTCTGGCCCCGTCTGGAACAGCTTCTCACTCGTGTTCATTGGAATTAATCCGAAACCGATGCCAAACGGGTAGATTCTCAACGTGCTTATGTGGATCACGATTCTTTCAAAGGACATTTTTGTACTGGAACGCGGAATCGACAAAAATGGTGCTTGGAGGAAACGCAGCGCGATTGTCACCTGTTCCTCGTTCGTCCTCACCGACGCGACGCCCTGCCTCGAGCTCCGGCCGGCCACCACCGTCGCCTGCACGCCCAGTCCCAAGCGCCGTCGCCCTTTCCCGGAGCTCTGCCGCCACCGTCCGGGCCGCCCCTGCCCCAAGCGCCGCCGCCCTTTCCCGGAGCTCTGCCGCCATCGCCCGTGCCGCCCCTGCCCCAAGCGCTGCCGCCCTTTCCCGGAGCTCTGCCGCCACCGTCCGTGCCGCCCCTGCCCCAAGCGCCGCCGCCCTTTCCCGGAGCTCTGCCGCCACCGCCCGTGCCACCCCCGTGCCGCCCCGTGCCGCCCTTGCCCCAAGCTCCGAGCTCTGCCGCCACCGCCTGAGCGCAGGCTTCCATGCCCAACGAAAGAAGAAGCTCGCTTCTGGTCGATGCCGATTTGGATAATCCTCCCGTTTGGTTTGAACGTGATTCCGTGGACAATGACTTCCATAGAAAACTTGTTTCGGAGAGAATCGCTTCGGCCCATAGCTGTCCCAAACGGGGTCTATGCAGCGAGCACCGAACAGGTCTTGGGACATACTACAGTACTACTGAATCTGCAACGAGTCTTTTTGCACGAGACAGCGGATGAACGCTCACACTTGCATGATTATAATCTGTTTGTGGCGGCACATGATTGAACATACAGTATTCTGCACGTCGACACGTCGTGCTGCTGTAACTCCGGGCAACATGACATGACAAACTCTTCCGATGCAACGCACCGTGCTCAGAGTTGGAGCAAGGACAAGTGTTTATAACCTTGTACTACCTCCGTCCAATACAATGGACAGTACTAGTAGACCAGCTGCAGATCCAGCCGTCCTCATTTCTAGTACCGTGGATGAACAGTAACGTATCTTAGCAACTGCTCGCGTACAGTGCAAATTACGACGGCCGGTTTGAGCTCTGGTTTTGCTGAAACCGGGGTTGTGCACCCTGGATTCTGGGTACTAAGCTGACATCACCAGCGCCTACAAAATCCGTGGCTAGGAAAAAGAAAAAATCAACTCGGACCGAAAGAAGATGCTATGGTTCAAAGAACGGAATAATAAGAAATACGGGTTCGTACGATGATACTTCCCCTCTGCAGTCTGCACCTTCCACTTGCAGCTGGTTCCCACGAGATTAGCGTCCGCGGATTAGAAAAACCACCGCTTCCGCTTGTGTAGAGTATCATTCCCGTCTCCCTGGACCGTCAACCGCAGAACATGAGGAAGGCCGGAGGAGTCCAACGGCAAACCCTCTCTTACTTTAATTAATCCCCTCTCCACTTGTGGATCCAAGTCGCCGAAGGGATAAGATGACCACAACAGACAGACAGGAGGCAGCTGCCCCCAAACCGCGTGCGCGCGCAAGCTGCTGCTAGCGGATAAGTCCAGGCCGCCCGACCGGTAACCCGTCACGCGACGTCGCCGTCGTTTAACCCCTTCCCCGCCCCAAGCGGCACCTAAACAATTCGCACGAGCCGGAGCACGCGCGTAGCTGGGGTTCGGCTGGCTCTCCGCGCCCACAGGCCAGTGCGGACGCGCACCGGACGACGGGATAGGGAGCCTTTTGGCTTTCAAAGCCGCGACTTTCTGGGCGTGATGCGACGCGACCCGGGATCGATTGGGTTGGAGAACGGAACATGAGGGATAGGGAACGTGACCGCAGCAGCGTGCGGCACGACGGGCCTCCCACAAGTTGGGCAAGGGGGCTTTGGTACGATCATGGCGCCCCAAAAGCGGTCGTTTGTCCGCTTGCAGCATGTGCGAGTGGGATCCTGTTGCTCTCGTTGACGGAAGTGGCAAGCGGGCTTGTGCATTTCGCGGCGGCGACGCTTTCGCCACAACCACAACCCACGAGGTGCCGCAGCTTCCCCTGTTCCTGTGCCCGCCATTTTCTTGTACCGGAGGTGTGTTTACTACTAGAACGGTGGACGGTTTGGGTTTCGGCGGCCCAGTCACGTCGTCGCCACCACCGGATTTTGGAGTTGCAGGTTTTCATAAAAGGACTTTCCACGGTCAGTTGATCAAGTAAGGTGGAATTGACAGGAAGCTTAGCACGCAGGACTCTGCCTGTTGACCGTTTAGATGGTCACTTACTCGGTCCATGTACAAACTTCACGCATAAGATTTCTCTGCTTCCCCAGTCCGTGTAAATTCGATATTGATTTATTTTGTTTCTATTTATGTAAATACAAAATTTCATGAAGCGATATAGTATTTTTTTTAAAAAAATTAAAACAGCCACCAAAGTTGTACGGTGGTGCTCTAGTACCTCAAGCTTTGTATCCACCGTCCTTTTGGGTAAAAATAGTCCATTTCTTTCCGAGGAGAACAGATCTTTAACCAATTGAGGACAAACTCAGAAACATAAACTTGTCATCCTTCTGCTGACCACCGGCCAACTTAGGGTATGTTCGTTTTCCGGAGTCTAAATTTTAGAATTGTCACATCAAAAAGAATCTTATTATTTAAGAGTATTAAATAAAGTTTAATTATAAAATAAATTACAGACCCCTAGACTAATTTACGAGACGAATCTAATGAGGTTAATTAAGTCGTGATTAGAAGACGGTTACTGTAGCATCACTTTAGCAAAATATAGATTAATTAAGTTCATTAGATTCATCTCGAAAATTAGCACAATCCGTCAATAGGGTTTTGTCATTAAATTGATTGAAATATTTATAAATAATAAGATTCTCTTTGATGTGACAGATCTTAAATTTTAAAGGGAGGAAACGAGCGCACCATTAATACTGTCCTCCAGGAGAAGTCCCACACGTAAATTGGAACAAGAAAAAAACAGCAACCTTATTTCTTTATTACTCGATGTGCAGCATACAGTATCACGGAAGAGTGATCCAGGGATAAGGCAGCAAAAGTAGCCTTGGACTCTTACGGTCGTACTTGTAGTAATAAAGAACGGAAAAATCAGGTCACTCTCGAAGCCGTGCTTGCAAGTTGCCTCGTCAAGTTGGCTTGGCGGATGCAGCCCCCTTTCCTTTCCTTGCCATCAGCCCATCACCAGCCTGCCCACTTGCCGTCTCTCTGTCTCCTTCTCTCCCTCCCGCGCTTTGCACTCTGCTCTGCTCCGACCTTCACCTATAAATATGCGCCCCCAAAAATCAAAATCCACTCAACTTACAACCACAACTAGAGCAGCAGCATCAAAGGCATCCAAATCATCCCAAGTTTCAGGAACCGGGAGCTGATCCTGACCGAGATGTGCCCAATCAAGAAGGAGATGATGATGAGCGCTGACTCGAGCTCACCGTGCAGCTCGACCACCACGTCGGAGCACCACCAGACGGTGTGGACGTCGCCGCCCAAGAAGCCCGCGGGCCGGACCAAATTCCGGGAGACGCGGCACCCGGTCTTCCGCGGCGTGCGGCGGCGCGGCAACGCCGGGCGGTGGGTCTGCGAGGTGCGCGTGCCCGGGCGGCGCGGCTGCCGGCTCTGGCTCGGCACGTTCGACACCGCCGAGGCCGCCGCGCGCGCGCACGACGCCGCCATGCTCGCCATCGCCGGGGCCGGCGCCTGCCTCAACTTCGCAGACTCGGCCTGTCTCCTGACCATGCCGGCCTCGTACCGAACGCTCGACGACGTCCGCCACGCGGTCGCCGACGCCGTGGAGGAGTTCCTGCGCCGCGAGGCGCACGCTGCCACGCCGTCCTCCTCTGCCAGCAGCTGCAACGACGACGACGCCACCGATGGCGATGAGTCATCCTCCTCCTCCTCCTCCTCCTCCTCCTCCCCGGCCGCCGAGGAAGCGGCGTTCGACATGGACGTGTTCAACGACATGAGCTGGGACCTGTATTACGCGAGCTTGGCGCAGGGGATGCTCATGGAGCTGCCGTCCTTCGCAACCGGGTTCGGGGACGACAATGTCGCCGATGTGCCGCTCTGGAGCTACTAGAGCTCCGGGCGCTGTACTCTGAAATTTTGACCTTTCTTCATTTGCTTTCCCGTCACCAAAAGTAGGTGATGGTGCTTCTGCTAATGAGAAACAGAGCATGCGCATTGACTCTCCAAAACTTACGAATTCTTGTTCTGAATGAGGCGATTATGATAGTGGTTGACATATGGCTTTTTCAACGCTTCGAAAAAGTCTCCCCTTCAAAAAATTTCAGTTGGGAAGGTTTTAGTCAGTAGTCAGCGCCTCAGCCGGGAGAAGACGGCGTCGCGGATACCATGGTTCTAGTCCTAGAGATCACACCGTGCTGCAAGACGTCCCTGCCACGCCCCCGGATTGCCTGGATATCTTGACTTCAATGAAGCATCAGCCACCAAATATCTTGAGTTGCAACGATACAGCTGGTCAACGGAACGCCTTTTGGCGACGCCACAAGTAGGGGGTCGCCTGCCTGTTCAACAGAAAGAAACATGTAGTAGTAGCATTCCCCGGTCTTCGTTGACAGTCAGCCTGAACGGCTGAACGTCAGCACAAGGATATTCTGCGTTCTGAGAACCGAACCGGTCTTTGTTTGAAACCACAATGTTGTGCACACGTTGCGTTGTGTCACCCGGCATCTGTACACACTTGAACCATTTCGTTTACAAATATATATAGCTGAATTAAGGTGACTGTGACTGCGTGACTGGATGTTCTCGAAGCCGGAGCAGCAGGAGTTCACCCTTGTAGGGAAAAAAAACTCCGGGCAATACAATGCACCGGGCAGAAAACAACATCTTTCGAAGATAGGGTGTACAAGTAAGCTAATCTCATCGTCTTCGATCCGTGATTAATAAAGGAGTTCAACTCCCACCGAAAGTGAACTTCTTGATGGCTCTTGGAACCGAAAAGAAATAAAAAAAGTAATCCGGTTTAGTACGATGATACTTACCCTCTGTACCACCACTTGCAGCTGGTTCATCGCACGAGATTAGCGTCCGCAGATTAGAAAAACCACCGCTTGTTTGTAATAAGTATCGTTCCCGCTTCCTGGACCGTCAGCAGCTGAACCAGACCCGGAAGGCCGGAATAAACAAAGAACGACAAAGCCCCGCTTACTTTAATCACCCACTTGCGGATCCAGGTCCACGACGAAGAGATAAGATAACCACGGGAAGGTGGCGTGGGGTGGGGGTGGGGCAGGCAGCCGCCCAAAAACCGTGTGTGCACGCAGCGGACGGATAAGTCCCGTCCGGTGACGCGCCGTCGCCATCGCAGCGCGTCGCGCTTGGTTGGGCGCCCCTTTACCCGACCCAAGCGGCAGGCAAATTAATAAAACTTCACTCCATGGCTCTGTTTAGAGATTGTAACTCGGTTAGAGGTTAGAGTTGGTTCTATCTAATTCTAATTTCTTGAATTAACTCTAACTCTTTATGTGTTTGGATCTTAGGGTTAGATCGATAAAAAAGCTACTTTTGACTCCTTTATAATCGAATTTTGTGTGACCATCTCTTGTGTGACCTCCTCACAAATGAGTAAAACAAATCAACTTTCGATCCAAATATTTAAAACACGATAAATTTAATTTATCCATACAATGTTTTACGTAAATATACACCATAAAAATATTTTAGTATTGGCCCCACTTTAATGCACCGGATCTAGTATGCATGGCGCTTATGGTCCACATGAACTAACCCAAATAATCATCCTTTGGAGGAGATAGTTTTTTTGGGTGGATTAGATGCATCTAACCCAATCTAACCCACCATGTTTGGAGGATTGAGGGTTAGAGTTGAGAAACTAATCCAATCTAACTCTAGCCATGGATCCAAACATGACCCATGATTGATTGATTGCGCACGAGCCGGACCACGAGAGCAACAGAGGGGGCAGCCCCAGCTGGGAATCGGCTGGCTCCCGGGTGTGAGCGGACGCGCACCGGACGACGGGAGCTACCGCCTTTTCATCTCAAAATCCTCGATTTTTTTGGACGCAACTCGCGAGCGAGCGATTGATTGGGTTCGGCTTCGGCGAGAGCGAAACGTGAAACGGAGCGTGCCGCACGACGGGCCGGATGAGAGGGAGGGCGGATGCACCTCCCACTCCCACACGAGTTGGGCAAGATCGGGTCATGGCGCCCAAAAAGCGGTCGTTTGTCTGCTTCCATGGGAACCTGCTGCACGTGGGATCCGTTCTTTTCTTGGCGGAAGTGGCAAGTGGGATCGCCATTTTGGGGCGACGCGTCCGCCGGTTTCTTTCTCGATCGCCATTTTCTGATACCGGTTTCTGTTCATGGCGCTCAAAATCTGAGGCCGTGGAGTGGTGGTACTAGCGGGTTTGGTTTTGGTGTCTCAGTCACGTCGCCATCGGCCATGTGCGGGTTTCGTTGCGAGGCGTCCGGTGCTTTTGGAGCTCTGCGTTCTTCTCTCATAGGAGTAAGTAAAAGACTTGTCATGGTCGGTTCGGGTGTTTGGATACCTGATTTTCGAATCTGTAATGACAATTTACTTTTTGTTAACGGACTGTCCACACAACAACCTAATCTTACGTTTGACATTATTTTACATTTACGTTTGCATTGTTGTTCGCAGAACAAAGCACTGATTGTTGTTGTAACTTTTTAGTGTATGTAATATATATGTTTCTCATGGCCTTCCTTGTTTCTTTCAAAAATATTTTCATCTTCTTTTCGTCGATCTGATGATCGATCTATTTAAGAGTGAGTTCAATTACACGCAAAAAGAAATTCTCTGTGCCCTTAAGAAAATAGAATAGAGAATTGTTTTGTTTTTATCTATGTAAACGTAAAATTTCATATATTTTACGTAATAACAGTTAAAAAGACAACTGTCAAAGTTGTACCTCAAAGCGCATGAAAATATTCGACAAAATATGAAGCGCCCGTGTATTCCCTTTCTTTTCGAGGAGGACAGCTCTTAACTTGACGGACGACAAGCAAAAAACTTTTCATGGTTATGTTGACTGCTGACCACCGACCACCAAGAAGCGTGGAGGAGTCCCACACGACACAGTTCCGAGCATCGTGGTATGGCTCTAAAATCCGAAACAGAAAAGAAATTTTCTCTAGCACGCACCAAGCATGTGACGCAAGAGTGACGTTTCTTTTCTTAACCAGGCAAAAAACAGCTGCTGGAATCCAGGAGGGGGATGCAATCAAGCAGAGAGAGTGAATCAAATTTTTTTTCAAGAAAACCGATAAGGCAGAGGCAGCAAAACAACACGGTCTTGTGCTCTCGTGGTCGTACTGTTGTAATAAAGAAAGAATAAAGGAAGAAAATATCAGGTCACTCTCGAAGCCCCTGCTCGCAGCAAGTTGCCTTCAAGTTGCTTTGGGCAGATGCATCCCCCTTTCCTTTTGCTTGCTATCTCCAGCTGGGTCTCCCTCTCTCTGTCTCCTTCCTCCCCGCCGCGCTTTGCACTCTGCTCTGTTCCAGCCAGCCGTCTCTATAAATATGCGCCCCCGAATGCCCGATGCCCATAGTAAAGCACTCAACCCACATAACTCAACCAGCATCCAAAGCATCCCAAGTTTCAGGAACCCGGAGCTGATCCCTAAACATAACAAGATGTGCCCAATGAAGAAGGAGATGATGATGAGCTCCGACTCGAGCTCCCCCTGCAGCTCGACCACCTCGTCCGAGCACCACCAGACCGTGTGGACGTCGCCGCCCAAGAAGCCGGCGGGAAGGACCAAGTTCCGGGAGACGCGGCACCCGGTCTTCCGCGGCGTGCGGCGGCGCGGCAATGCCGGGCGGTGGGTCTGCGAGGTGCGCGTGCCCGGGCGGCGCGGATGCCGGCTCTGGCTCGGCACGTTCGACACCGCCGAGGCCGCGGCCCGCGCGCACGACGCCGCCATGCTCGCCATCGCCGGCACCGGCGCGTGCCTCAACTTCGCCGACTCCGCCTGGCTCCTCACGGTGCCCGCGTCGTACCGCAGCCTCGACGAGGTCCGCCACGCGGTGGCCGACGCCGTCGAGGAGTTCCTTCGCCGCGAGGCCAGCGCCGAGGAAGACGCGCTTTCGGCCACGCCGTCCTCATCCGCCAGCAGTTGCGACGACGGCGGCAACTCCACTGACGACGGAGAAGATTCCTCCTCTCCGGTCGCCGAGGACGCGGTGTTCGACATGGACGTGTTCAACGACATGAGCTGGGACCTGTACTACGCGAGCTTGGCGCAGGGGATGCTCATGGAGCCGCCGTGCGCCGTGGCGGCGCTCGGCGATGACGGCGAAGCAGGCCACGCCGCCGACGTCTCACTGTGGAGCTACTAGGATCAGAGCCCGCGTTGTACTCTGAATTTTTGCCATTTTCTTCCTCTTGGCTAAGCTTAGCAGCCAGATTTTGGTAGTGTACTGATTATTTTGGTAATGAGAGAGCACAATTGGAAAACAGAGCATGGCTGTCCACTGACTGATTCTCAAAACGAGCGAGTTCCCTTTCCGAATTTGCCGGTTATAATAGCGATTGACCATCGACTTTTCGCATGCCACGAACGAACAGGAAAGCTAACTAAAATAACGGTTTGCTGATGGTCATATAACGGTCTCCTCCGACATGAAAAGTGCCCCTACATACCAATGATGCCCATCTTTGCAAAACGAGAGTACTAGCTTGCGCGTAGTTACGGGTGTGTCTGTCTCCTGATCTAAATCTACGACTGTCACATAAAAAAATCTTACTATTTAGTAGTAGTAAATAAATTTAATTATAAAATAAATTACAGACCCCTAGACTAATTCACGAGACGAATCTAATGAGATTAATTAAGTCGTGATTAGAAGATGGTTACTCGTAGCATCACTTTAGCAAAATATAGATTAATTGAGCTCATTAGATTCATCTCGAAAATTAGCACCAATCTGTCAAAAGAGTTTTATCGTTAAATTGATCAAAATATTCATAAATAATAAGATCCTATTTAATGTGACAGTGCAAAACGATGAACGAAAAGAAGAGAGAAAACCGTCAATGTCCAATGTAGCATTGTCGTGAATATGCTTACACTTTTGACCCATCTTTGCCCAAGAACTGAAAACGTAAAAAGGTGTTGTTTTTTATGTAAAAAAGTAAAAGGTGTTGGTAGTATAAATTAGTGTTCACGATTAAAATCATACACTATTTGTTTTTTAAAAAATATTATAGGCCTTATAAAATCTTTTGTCCACACGCATCTGTGCACCCTCGCTTGGATGCATCCGTAGCCGCGAATCTACTGTGGAGCAGAGAAAAAAAACAAGCTAACGTCTCCATCAGACAGAGAGAGAGACCCACATCCTACGCCTGCTTGACCTTTACAGAGCACGGTGATGATACTAGCTGGACTGGACTACGCTATCGGGCAACAGCAGCAGCCTGCTCGGAAGCTGCCTTTCCCGCCTCAAAAAAATCGGCCCCGGTGAAACCCCAAAGGCCAAGAAAACGGCAGCCGCAGGAAACAATAAACAAGGGAAGGGCGCCGTCAGCCGGGCCGGGCCCCAGATATTTTTGCCGCGGCGGGGGCGTGGGTGGGAGTGGGAGTGGGAGTGGGAGAGGAGGGGGCGCCGTCACCGCGTCCGCGTCGTCGCCATCGGCCACTGTCCAATCGACGTCGTGCTCGCGTAGCTGACTAGCTGGTCCCTGGGAGGCAGCAGGAGGAAGAGGTGCGGAAATCGGAATCACCTGCCGCTTGCGGGCTGGATCCGGCTAAGCAAACGGCTGTCGCAGGTTTATTCTTTCTGAATCCCTCGACGAGACAGTGCCCATGGTTTATCAATTTCGGCATGTGGGTGAGTAGTAATAATGGTTTATATTAGCGGTATCTTCCAGCTGTTTATTAGCGATATGTTCCTCGTGCTGTAATCCTGTTTGCTCGAAACTGAACCGGTTTATGTTATTTGAACCGTCTATATTTTCATTAAAATCAACCAAAGCTATGTCTTATCATTATTGAACATTTGTAAACTCCGAATAATTTGATCCGCATCCTCTATGTTTTCACATCTTTATCCACATATCTTATTGACCAAATACTTTTGTATTTTGTTCCCACCGCTAGAGCCACAGCTAGGCTTAAGAGATAGTATTCTTTTAAAAAAAGAAGAATGTGATATTTGAGCACAACCTACAGTATCTATAGCACAATGTACAAATGAATTTACTTTGTATTACTTTAAAAACTCGAATCAAATGCTTAAGAGATCTAGAAGATATTGATATATCATAAATTTGTTATTAGCATTTGTTACTTATGCTAATTGGCCCATGGTGCATCATCAATTGTTCGTTCCTCGAAAGTGTATATGCCTCTACCTCGACTTTGCATCTAGATTCCTCTCCTCATGACATATCATCACACAAGCCAATGTCTCCTCCGAAACACCACATCCCCTTCCCTATTTTCAAGGGCAGAGTCGGACATTCTCACCGATCGGACACTTTAAATTAATCGGATAACTCACGGATTTAATATTAATTTACCTTCGCCATTGTGACTATCAATCACTCAATCTCTATAGCCACCTTAATTAAATATTCATGGTATGTTGCATATATCGCCTATCAATTACGTGTCTAAACCACTTGGAAAATCTATTATATGAATTGTTAATCATTACAAATGGTAATGGATAAATAAAGTTGATTAATTGGATGTGATCTAGTGAAAAAGTAAGCCAAACTAAATTCAAAAGTAAGAGGTAAAGCAGATCCTAAATTGTGTACATAACGTCTCACAATAGTTAGTGACTCAAATTCTATCTTTGTTAAAATAAAAACAAAGAAACAACTTCAAGGCAAGTAGCATAATGTTATTATTGATAGTTATGTCGAGGTGTCGGGGATGAGAACAACCGAGTTAGGGGCATAGCCCCCCCCCTCTCATATTCGAACTATTTACATATGTAACTAAATCCGTTTAGAGGTTCATAATTAAATTTGTGGAAAGCGATGATCTTATCGTTTCTAGTTGTGAAGTAATTGTAAACTTCGGACAATATGACTTTCACCCCTTTAAAAAATGGAACAAAAGTTTGTATAAATATATTTTACAATAATTATAATGTTTTATTGTGTACTAGTTTAAAATTAAATTGTAAAATATATATGTAAACATTGATTTAACATCACAGATAAAAATGGGATCGATAAAATATGATGTCTCAAAAAATTTAACAAGATCGAGTTTTTGTAAATTAAGGCTATGTGGCATTAAGTTAAGGCTGGATATGATTAAAGAAATGATTGTCTTGATTAAGGGAAAGTTACTGATGGAATGTTCGTAGTCTGTTTCCGTTTAAGATTACTTTGAATCTTAGCAACAGGCATCAGTGTCACTCTACTAGCTTCCAGAGTCCGCAAGGAGCTGGTGAGGTGGGCCCTGTCATGGATACCGCAAACACCACTGTCGAGCGGCTTTTGCTTAGCCCCCACACGCCCGGCTAAACATGTTTTTTAGTCCCCAGAATCTGTTGGCCCCAGCTGTATCCTGGCAATGCATTCTCCGCGTCTGAACACACTTCCAACGTCGCAAAGCCATAACTATAAATACGCCGCTAACGAAATCACACTCCACAGCGACACTCACTCAAGCTCCAGCCCAAGCTCAAGCAAGCAGCTCACTCCACTCTCCCATCGCAACCAGATCAAATCACCAAGAAACTACACCAGCGAGCAGCGCCGCCATGGACATGGCCCTCGTCGAGCACTCGAGCTCCTCGTCCTCCTCAGGCTCGTCGTCCTCGGAGACCAAACCGGCCAGCTGGTCCTCGTCCCCGCAGCCGACGAAGAAGCGCCCCGCGGGGCGCACCAAGTTCCGGGAGACGCGCCACCCGGTGTTCCGCGGCGTCCGCCGCCGGGGCACCGCAGGCCGGTGGGTGTGCGAGGTGCGCGTCCCGGGGCGCCGCGGCAGCCGGCTCTGGCTCGGCACCTACGTGACCGCCGAGGCGGCGGCGCGCGCGCACGACGCGGCCATGCTCGCGCTCGGCGGCGGGCGCCCCGCGTCGCCGGCGTGCCTCAACTTCCCGGACTCGGCGTGGCTGCTCCCGGTGCCGCGCCTGTCCGGCGCCGACCTGGCCGACGTCCGCCGCGCCGCCGTGGAGGCCGTCGCGGAGTTCCAGCGCGGCGCGGCTGGCACCGGCGCCGCCGGGGCCGCCGACGAGGTGACCTCCAGCGTCTCGATTGAGCCGCCATCGGTGCTCGACATTTCTGCTTCGTGCTTCCACGCGCCGGCGCCGGTGGACGGCTATAATGTGCTAGGGAAGGCCGAGGAGCCGTCGGCGGCACTTGACGGCGGCAGCGTGTTCGAGACCAACTGGTTCGGGGACATGGATTTGGACTTGGACCTGTACTACGCGAACCTCGCGGAAGGTCTGCTCATGGAGCCGCCGCCTGCGACCTCCTGGGAACATGGCGACTGCGGTGACGCCGCAGCTGACGTCGCGCTCTGGAGTTACCACTAGTTTGTTTTTGTTCAATGGATGGAGTGACCACTAGTTCAGAATGAGGATCCCCGGATTTGTACTCTGTTTTGACTCTGTAAACAAAATGTCAAGTACCGATCAATTAACTTGACCTTCAGCAGATGGTAGTTTTCGACTGATATGCTCGCTTGTTTCCACTTTTTCTCGACCGCAATTCCCGTCTTTCGAGCTCCGACAACACGAGGTATATGCAACTTTTTTCAGCGGTAAAAGCGAACAGGGAAAATGACACAACGAAGAAAGGCCACTTCTCAATGAAAAACAGTGAGTGGCTCTGGACTGTTCTCCAAATTATAAAGTAAAATGATTCCCACAATAGCACTCGATGGTCCCATCATGCGTGACAATGGACAATCAAGGCCGGGCAACCAGAAGCGGTAACTTTCACCGAGAGGTGGTCCAGGTAGCTACTCCTATGCGAGTGGATGGGTAATCCAGAAGATGTGGCTGGTCCTCTGGACCAAGTCTGGTCATGGGCCCAGCTGATTGAATCCACTCGGTGGTTTGAATATTCTACGCCCACTTGATCTCCCGTCAAAACCCAATGGTGCTCGAGCTGTCGCTTCACTGGGACTGAGACGGGGAAGCGGCCGCTGCTGAACTCGCTTCCAACTGCTACGCGGTGATGACGACTGAGGCCCGTTCGTTTCCACCTCTAAAATTTAGATATCTGTCACATCAAAGAGAATCTTACTATTTAAGTAGTATTTTTATTAATTTAATAACAAAACCTATGTCGCGACCCCCTCTAATTTGCGAGACGAATCTAATGATCCTAATTAATCTATGTTTTGCTACAGTGATACTACAGTAAACATCTTCTAATAACACCATAATTACCCTCGTTGGATTCGTCTCGTGAATTAGATAGGGAGTCTGCAATTAGTTTCGAGATTAGACTTTATTTAAGACTCCAAAATGATAAAATTCTCTTTGATTTGACCTCTAAAAATTAGATAGGGGAAACGAACACCCCTGAGTAGCCGTCTCGCTGCCTCTTTCCAAGTAGCACTACTTTTTCCTTCCCAGACAATTTCCAGGATTTGCTTATCCAAAAGCAAATGGTTTTTCATTTCAGTTAAAACACGTCCTCAACTTGACCAATTTTCATTTAAGGCGTTACGCACAGTAGTTGTGAGTAAAGCACCCTGCTAACGTGTTAGGCGCCACGTGGCCATTATCTTCAACCTCTCTTTCCCTGCAAACCTTTCGCGACTGAGACAGTGCCCCTGCTGCCTCGCCGCTTCCCATCATCGGACCGTCGACCTCCCTCCAAACCCTAATTCCATGGTTATCGTTGACTTGCTCCTTCACAACCCCCAAACCCGAAACACTAACCCCGCCGGTGTTATACAATCCGCGATGCGGTGGAGGCCCCGCCTTCCTACACTCGCCGCAACCGGTCGCGCTCAAACGCGGACCTAGCGCGTCCGTGCGACCGGTCGCGGAGAAGCTTTTTCGGTAACGTCTTGTACTACTGAAATGAAATTGTCAATACTATTAAGAATTGCATACAAATTGACTGTCCCTCTGGTTTCAACACCCAAATTTAAGCATGTGCGAAAATGATGTAGGCATCTTAGCTCATGGAAAACGTCACTCTGACTCTAGAATTGGATTTGGCGTTGACATATAAGATGGTCATCTCACCTGAACCTCAATCTTTTAGTCAACGCAGATCGGTGTAAGCAAAAGAAGAGAAACGAAGTCAGCAGCAACTTGGTCGCCTCAGGAGCCGCCCAAGCACGATCCACCGCATCCTTTGATCCGTGCAGCAGGAGACGGGAGTTTGACAAGTAAACACAGAGAGCGGGAGCTGCTGCTAGTGGCGATGGCGACTGACGACCTGGCGGTTGCTTAACGCGGGCCCCTCAGAGTGTCTGACCCAGCGGACGTACACGCACGCGCCACGCTGGCCCCTTTCCATTTCCAGCTAGGCACCCCTCGCGGCATTGACCAGGCTCACGCGGAGGTACCTATATATGCTTTCCCGCCGCCTTCCTCCGTTCTCACCCAAGTCCACTGCTCCATTCCCAGCTCCAGCAGCCGAGCCCGCAAATCCACCGCCGGAGTCAGCGATGGACAAGGAGGAGGCGGGGTACATGACGGTGTTGTCGGCGCCGCCCAAGAAGCCCGCGGGCCGGACCAAGTTCCGGGAGACGCGGCACCCGGTGTTCCGCGGCGTGCGGCGGCGCGGCAATGCCGGGCGGTGGGTCTGCGAGGTCCGCGTGCCCGGGCGGCGCGGCTGCCGGCTCTGGCTGGGCACGTTCGAAACCGCCGAGGCCGCCGCGCGCGCGCACGACGCCGCCATGCTCGCCATCGCCGGCGCGGGCGCCTGCCTCAACTTTGCCGACTCCGCGTGGCTGCTCCCGCCGCTCATGCCCGCGCCGGCGGCCATGTCCGGCGCGCGGGAGCTCAGGGGCGCCGTCGCACGCGCCGTCGAGGCCTTGACGAGGAGGCGATCGGCCAGGACGGCTCACGACGATGGAAGCTGTGGCTCGTCGCCCACGGCTCCGGTGGAGGTGGAGGCTGTGGGTGGCTCGCCGGCCGCGCCGTGGATGAGCGACGCCGTCTTCGAGTTCCGGATCGATGACGGGTTCAGGTTCGGAGGCATGGACGACGTGGAGTCTTACTACGCGAGCTTGGCGCAGGGACTGCTCGTCGAGCCGCCGGCCGCCGCCCCGTCATGGGACGACGGCGAGCCCTGCGGCGCGGAGATGGCGTTGTGGAGCTACTAATAGGTTCATGAGCGCACAGTTCGTGGCGAATATCCATGACCGAGTGCATCTGATAGGCAGCACGTTTTTGCAGTTCTCAGAGGTAGAAATCCTCGCGTTTCTCTTTCCTTTTGCGTCCTCGGTGAAAGCTAGCGTAACTCTTCTTTCAGAAAATTAGCTCAAAGGCTGTGGTCGTTGTATATTGCCCGGCCATTTCCTTAGCTTAGTTTTGTCCTAATGCTCTATTGAGGTATTGGTGTGTGACCGATCCAGCAGGAAAACAGACTGGCCTATGTTCGAGGGAAAACAAGTTCATATTCCCCTCATAGAACTGATGAGGAATAACATTAATCTTTGTCCTTTGCTTCACTACTCCTCCAAGTACATTAGAAAGCTGCATTGACCTTGTTCAGGGTTGACCTTGTTTTTTATCAGGGTGGTCAATTTTACAGAGTCAAATGTCAATGTTTTCACTCCCTCCATTTGACTCACTCTGTCACTCATCAAGAACTTGGGCTGTTTCGAATTGTAGATGTTTTCCGGTGTTTGTAAAGAATGTGGAGTGTTCATTGGTCTCGATCTAATGGCTCATGATGGAAGGTACAAGACCAAAGATACTTCAATATTGATGGAAATACTTAAGTATTAGGGATAAAATAATAACTTTACGTGTTGGCCAAAATAGAAGGTGGCGGAACGATGGAATGTATATTTTACACTGTTTTGGTATGATTTACTTGGAATAATTGTACGAGTCCAAGGCGGCGGCGCACAGCCTACCAATTTTGATTTACGTAGTCTGTTCAGATTTACTCGTCGAACGTGATTGATTAGGGTTTATGTGGAACCACTTATCTCCATTGATAAATTTTTAGGTCTTCCATAGAATCACGCCATGACAGCGCCAAAATTTTGCCTAGGATCAAAGTCACGTGGTGGAGACGCCAAAGAACAGGGAGGGACAACGACGCCATGAAATATACTCGAGTCTTGATTGTTTACTTGGTAGAGATGTGAATCCCAGAGAAAAGAACGGAGAATGGCGGCGGCGGAAGAAAAAGATTTCAACGATGATGTACATAGTTAATCGATTATTTACTTGATGTGATACTAAAAGATCATTAGTTTGTATATAATTACCCACCTACCACCAGTTATGATATTTTTTGTTCCATATCTTGTCCCTCCCTCAATCAACGGTCGAGATCGAAATACCTCTTAATACTTCTAGATACCTCGCAAACACCGGAAAACCTCTCTTCGAATTGGAGTATAACCAGTTCGAGCAGAAGATCCAGAAAAATAAATCTCAGGTTCACAAAACAGTAAGCTGAAACACCTGAGATAAACAGTACATGAACGGAACGGAACTGAATTATGCACCGAACGAGGCACATAGTAGTACTCTACTTTATTCCAATTATGCACCGAATGAGGCACATAGTAGTACTCTACGCTTTGTGCGTAGACCGAAAAGAAGGAACATTTGTCGATTATACGATCTGCTCTCTTCAGGTTGACATAGCACCGCCGAGGACGCCGGTCAGCCCAACAAATATCGGTGTCAGTCCGTATGCTTTGAACTACAAAGTATTTACGAAAGTAAAGATAAACCTGAATTCTCTTCGAGTGTGAACCAATTAACTACGGTGTTTAAAGTTCGCTTGATTCAGTTAATCCAATCCAAGATGTCTGACCATGTCAGCCACCAAGCCGATGCTAGGTTCCGAAGATGACCCCGTCGAAGAAGGGACGCAAAGCAGAAACGGCAGCATCATGTCAACAACAGTTCATTGGCGCGAACGAACGTTCCAAAACTTGCTCAGCGGATCGGAACTCACGCCATCATTCTCTACAACTTGCTCAACGGATTCAGTTAAAGCGAAGCGAGCGGCGAGCAGAAGAGCGAGGCCAACAACTCGCAATGTCCGGCCGGCAACTTGTCTACTAGTACTACTTGCTTAACTGGGTATAGCCTCCCCCGAAAAGGTGACTCTTGTTGTCGTCGTTCCCACCTCCCCGTCCCGCTGAATCCCTGTTCCGATTCATTGTCAAAGTGGGACGGATCACCAACATCAGTACCGTGCAACAAGTGGATCGTTTGGAAAAGCATTGGAAACATGACTGGTCTCCGAAACCTCAAGCTGCTTGCCCCACCGACTCTGCAGTTGCAAGTCTAATATGGCACGAGTTGTAATTGTAACGGGACGAGAGAGAAAGCGATAGATGATGTTTCATTTCCAGTCTCCACCGGAAAAGTTTCCGTGAGGTTGACATCTGCAGTTGGGTCAGGTCTGAACATGTCCTGGTCTCCCACTCCCAACGCGGCGGGCCCAAGAGTCCGTGATCTCTCTCACCCCGGCGGGCACTTGCCGTGTGTGCAGCGAGCCAGCGACTCGAGCTCTCTTCACACAGGAGCAGAGAAAATGCGACTGTGTTCAACTCCTGTCGAAAGGGAAGGCTTGTTGAAAAGGAGATCTCTGTCCTTTCCCCCATATGTCAGCTCAACTCCCAATCAACGACGGTCTGGGCCCTGTTCGTTTCCTGCCCTCTACAAATTATACCCATCACATAAAAGAGAATCTTACTATTTAAGTAGATCTTTTATTAATTTAATGACAAAACCTATGTCACGACTCCCTCTAATTTGCGAGACGAATCTAATGATCCTAATTAATCTATGTTTTGCTACAGTGATGCTACAAGTAAACATCTTCTAATAACATCATAATTACCCTCGTTGGATTCGTCTCGTGAATTAGATAGAGGATCTGCAATTAGTTTCGAGATTAGACTTTATTTAGTACTCCAAAATGATAAAATTCTCTTTGATTTGACCCCTCTAAAAATTATATACCTGGAAACGAACACACCCTTCGTTCCCAAAGGGAAAAAAAACATGGACTGCTACAGTACTACGTCGTTCAGGCTTCAGCCAGCATCAGTCTATAGCCACGCTGCAAGTCGTAATGTGCCCATAAGCTTCATCAGTAAGAGAGTCAAAACCTTCGTAGTTACGCAAAAAGGGAAAAATCAACCATCTTGATGTCTGTGTTATCTTTGAGGTGAAGTAGAACGATCTATTCCTGATCACGTACACGTGACTACGTGAGGAAAATTAAAATAACAATAGCCAATCAATCTCCAGGCGGAACTGTGCCACGGTCAAGGCTCCCATTCAGCAGTAATTCCAGTGCATGGCATGGAGAGGAGCAGAAATTCATCACGCGTGAATACGACAATCTTGTAGTTTCAGAGACTCGGCTTACCCAGTCAAGTGTACTCTGGACATCAGATGGGGCTTCTTTTATTCATCAAGCAAGGATTAAAAGATACAGCATAGACTTGCAGGATCATCCTCTTACTACGTGCGCCAGGCAATCAGACTTGAGCAAGTAGTAGAGGAACATAAAACTTTAGCTGAGCCCTGAAGTGGCACAAAGCAACAAGTCCTATACAAAAGGGGCCGCATAAATCTGATTCATTCTATCAGATAAAAGGTTAGGACATAATTTGTTTCCTATACAAAAGGGGCCGCGTAATGTACGACTAGCATAAGGGTTAAAGACATCTACTGGGACATGTACAACAGTTGCAGGACGACCAAAGGCAGTCCGGTTAGTCGAATTGGAGTCGTCGTCGAATAGACTGGGGTTGGTTCTGGTCAAGGTTAGTATCTGAGGATTTTTTTGAGCCTGCCTTGGCTGTTGAACTTTCTCCAACCGGCTGCTTCCCGGATTCAATACTTGGCCCTTTTGTCGAGCGGTAGAATTCCTTGATACTACGCTGAACTCCACTAGGCCTTGGACCGTCAGGTGTTTCAAATGTGCTATTTGCTAACTTCGATTTGGATTTTCGTGCTCTTGATTTTGCTTCTTTCAGCCTCTGCAGCAATGAAGAAGATATGTTAGCTGAAGCGAACAGAATATTGCAAGGTTGTTCTTCAGTCAGTACAGGTTTAACTCTCAGGTATAGCAAGGTAGTAGTTTCTTCTGTAAAAATCACATAAAAGACTGCACACTCGATCTATGTATTAGGTAATAAATTCAATGCTGAAACATTTACAGGACAAATATTTCTACAAGAAAAAGTGTCATGCATATTTTAACATTACAGTAAAAGAAAGCAGACAATGCCCACCTGTTCTTCCTGAAACCTTTTTGCTTCCTTGGGAAATGCAGCACTGACAAGTTGAATGTCTTCATCAGTCAATAGAAAGGAGCAGCTACCATCACTAAGCACCTGCGGAACATCTGGCTCATCTAACAAGTGCTCAGGAGATTCAGAAGCCAGTGCGGCCTCCTCCTCTTCATCATCTGAAACTACTACTACTTCCTCATTCATCTCCCCTCCCATATCTGACTTCTTGGTAGATACATTGGAAATCATTCCACGAGTAGCTCTCTTCCATTTGACCAAGTAATAAGGGTAGCCATACCTTATTTTAATCCGTTGAATTGAATGGAATTCATATTGATCATAAAGAAGGAAAGATTTAGAGGATGATGACGCCATCTCACGTAGATATATGGTTGATAACATAGGAAGCATCGTTTGTCGAACATAAGATGGCTCCCAGTTCTGCTTATAAGTTAATAAGTCAACCAAAGCTTCAACGTCAGGTTTATTCCAACGGAGCAAGGGAACATCATTTTCTGCAAACAGGATGTTAAGTTGCACTTAGAAGATATCAACAAGGTTAAACTATTAACACCACTGCTAAAAGGAAGTCTCAAAAGAGGGGTGTCAAAGAAATAAACAACAGGCATGTGCATAAGCAGAACTCCTTATTATTCTAATGCTTTGTGCCATACTGACTTTACCTTTATCCAAATTGTTGTCACTTAAATACAATTTAATGATCTCCTCATTTGGAAATTTTGTCTCGGCAGCTATTCTTTTGCAGACCTTGATTTGCCAGTTTTCGTGTCTTCTTTTCTCCTTCAGATTCCGTGCCTAGCATTCATATTACATAACAAAATTAAAGTGAATAGGTACAAAATAATCTAATGAATGAATAGGTACAACATAAATATCTTACAAATAGAAGGCACCAAAATTAACAAAATATGGCTAAATATATTAAATCAATAGCCTATGGGCACAATATGAAATTTATACCACTATCACGAAACTTCAAAAACTTACAGGGTCTCCGGGAAAAAGTAACATCACAAAAACTGCTATACTAAAAGGAAACAGGGACTACCTCGTCACAACTAGGACATTCACATTTGAAACCAACTGGCTTTTCCATGCAATTTTCTAATGCGTCCACCAAGCAATAATTGCACCCATCTTTCATATGATTTTTCTTGTTGCCTGGGTGACCACAGTGTGAACAGTGTGGCGATCTCGCAATTGGACTTTTCACAGACGGTGATGGGAGGTCACCAATATGTGGCTTGTCATATCCTTCAGTGAATGGATAAATCCCTCTACCTATTTCATATAACCTGGAGAATGATAATAAGATGGTAACTTTAGAAACACAATCCTGAGAGGATAAAAAGAACGTCGGGCTAAGTAGGATACATACTTCTCTAAAATGCTATCTTCATCAAATAACTGCACAAAACGAAGTGCAGTCTCAACACCAAAACCAGGCACTCCATGCAAATCATGGTCACTGCCAATAAGAAGAGCCATGGCTACCATTTGTTTCCTCTTTAATCCAAGACCGGACTCGATGTCTGCTATGTGGTAGCACTCAAAAGGTTCCTGTGGAATAGTTGTTTTATCAGGACATTATGGTACAGAGAAAGTGGCATACAAAATGTTGTCAAGGATTTACAATGGAATGCTTACCTTACAATTGGATCGGAGGACCTTTATTACAGTCTTAGCTCCAAAGAGGAAAGCATCACTGTCTGCTGTTATGCAAGCATCTACATGCCCTTCGTTATTCAACTGAGCGCAGAGGGCTTCGGCTTCACCATTAGCCCGCAGGATAGGCATTCCAAGATATTCAAGCATTTCCTAAAAGTTGCAGAATATTTACCAAGATTAGGATCAGGAAATATATTTTCATGAGGTAGTATTATTTCCTGTATTTATTGATATTGCTTCTTTATGACACATATGAACTCCATTCAAATCAATGGATTAGCATGAGCGCTTAAGGCGTGCTTTCTCGTGTATTTAGCAAGAAGCTAGAAATGGAAGGTAGAGAGATTTGTGAGGATTGGGAATGGGGATTGAGGAGGCTACGGTGGGTTGTGAGTCTCGTGAGCTGTTAGAGGGACCCGATGTTCCACAAACCATGATTCCAAATTGAACCAAGGATTGCTCAGAGGAATATCATTTGCCAAACTACGGGAACTCACCACGCACTCCTCCACAGATCGCGTGAAGGCAGCATTCCTCCTTTTCACTGGCGCAGCAGCCGCACTAGACTCCGCTTCTACCTCCGCGCTCGGCAATGCGGACAGGTCCAATCCGGAGCCGCGGAAGAAGCGCGCAGCCCTCGCCTGTGACTTAAGTGGCGACGGCTCGCCGTCCACAACGAACACAGGGAAAGCACCCATCTGCACAACAAATGCAGAGACAAAGCAACAGAATGTGTGAGGAAGAAATCGGGTCAAAAAAAGAAATCGAGAAATTAAGCACACTACAGTGACTGAATCCCAACGAGATTAAATCTTTGCAAGCACAAAACAGCAACTGAAGAATGCAGAATCGCATGACAGCAGAACAGGGAGCTACACTCTCCATGAAATCAAGAAACGGGCAAAAAAAAAAAAAGTCAAGCCTTTAGAATGGGGAAGCGGGGGATTGGGAAGAGGGCCGCGGAAGGAACCAACTGAACCTTGGCGAAGAGGGAGAGGGTGCGGAAGAAGGTGGTCCGCAGGTAGGGCCTCCGCGCCTGCGGCGAGCGTGCCCGTATGGCGGTGCTGTGGGAGACGATCCAGAAGGAGAGGTCGACGGCGACGCGGCGGCCGCGGAGGTACCCCGCGTCCTCGTTCCGCGCGTAGGGCTTTAGGAGGTCCCAGAAGCTTCCCCCACGCCCATCTCTATCTCTCCCTTTATCTCCCGCCGGCGTCGGGGCTCGGCGGTGGCGGAGGGTTTCGGATGGGGGTTGCGCCGGCGCGCCGGCGGTTGTGTGCCTCGGCAATCTGCGGGACTCGCGGTCGCTAGTGGGCTGCCTCGTGCACTCTCGTGGGTTGGGTTTCCCGTTAGCCTGCGGGCCCGTCTAAGCCATTGAGGGGCTGCATGTGGGCCTAGACACTTCGATCCTTTCTTGTCCCTTTTTTTCCCTTCTCCCTTTTGCTTTGTGAAGAAAAAAAAGTGATCAGTATTCTTGCGCTCAGAGCTCGGCCCGCGTTTCGCTCGCTCGGCGTTTTCTGTTCTCTTGCAGAAAAATTGAAGCAATCGAGGCCACGCCTGCGAGTTTCTTCGTCTGCTCCAATCCTTTGGATCTCGGCGCTGGCAGCCTGGCACAACGTGCTCTGCATCTAACAGTTTATCCAAATACTCACGTCCTGCCTTATCGTGTCGAAACCAGAGAGTAGTGTTGCCTTCGTGTTCTGAATTGGTAAAATATTTCGTGAAATTGTTGCTATCTTCTGTCTGGGTCCTTGGCAAATTTGAAGTGATTTCCTGCTGCCAGGTAATGGCAGTTGCACGCGAATATAAACAAACAATTTGTTTTCAAGACGGATCATCCTTGAACCAGCATATCGCTGTTCTATTACCTTATATAGTCAACTGTGGCAGCATTGCTTGCTTGAGTTGTGTGTTGTTCGTTTCCCTGAGAAGAAAGTGCTAGGCTTGTTCCATGGATCCTGATCCTCTTTACAAAAAAGAAACATCTGACTTTTGTTAAAGAAAATGATGAACCACGCTGACTTTTGATTTAAAATACACTACTTTATGTAGTCAACTCCACAGAAATCAGGTGTGTTGATTAGCAATATAGCCATGACCCCCCCCCCCCCCCACCCCACCCCCACCCACCTTTTTTGCCCTGCGAATGATGCATTTTACTAAGTCAAAGGCAAGCCACAAAGAAAAAGATTCGTAATCACATATAATGTTGGTAGACACTACCAATTGGTCATGAACCATGATATATTTTCCATTAGTGAAATAGCAGCTCAGCTATTAGGTTTAAGAAATAGCACGTCAATGCCTACTACTAGTAGTATCGATGTTCTTAATAAAGGTAGAAGAAGAAAGAAACAATATCATTCAGAGATATTGCTATAACAAGAATGAGCTGTTACAGTTTGTTGCCACATAAATATAAACTGCAGACTTCAGGACAAATAAAAATGTGAGGCAGGCAAGTTAATTGACAAAGAAACCACTTGTAATATGAATACCTGTGTACTAGATAAAACGACTATATTCATATTCGTTGGACATTCAAATCAGGGTCCGTATTTCTTTGGCGGCCTCCATGAAATGGTAAGACGAAAGTCAAATATAAATTTCTTGAGAAAAAGAATCGTTTGATGTCCAACTGTACATATCAAGATTACTTCTTCATCATGTTTGCTCGAAAAAAGTTATTTATCGTGTCTGAGAAACGATAGTTTCAACCCTCAAAACACAAGTTATATATAGTCAGTAGAGGCGTCCATCCATTTCACAAGCAAAAGCACTCACACATAGATCAAGAGTTTGTTCAAGAACTAATCAGCTGCGTGCTGCATCTCATTATCTTCGTTTTTCAAGTTCAGAGGTACAACATTTCCAAGTTTCTGTTGGATATTCTTCTTTCTATATATACCACCTCGACAACCGCGACATTTTGTTCTTAGCTGATATTTGAGTAGCCGAAGAAATTCCTGGTATGATTTACTTGGACTTTCTTTTCTTGATGTAGGTCGGACAATCAGAAGAAAAATGGTTAACTTCTCCAGGACGCTGACAACAGATCAAATTCCAGGATGGGAGGAGTATGGACTCTTTGTCTCATTAGTTTTTCAGATTTTTGTTTCTCATGCTCACATATAGTCCATTCACCTCAGTTTGTAAAAATTGAAGTACTATTCTAAACTTGTTAGGATAATTATTCGGTGGACCAGTTGTTTCATGATCCGGATTGCAGTTATAGTTTCTTAGCTATTATTAGCTCCTTTTTTTCTGAAGACAATGGTCAGCTATATTTCTTGCTCCTGCTTGAATCTAGGTATTACTTTAACTATGACCTATTGAGGAGAAGAGTAAAAGAATACACAGCGCAGACTAAAGAAGGCAACCACGATCGCAGGCGTGTTCTGAAAGATTTCTCTAAGTTGCTTGATGATGAGGTATATGTTACGGTCCGGCCAACAATTTAAAGTAGTTTTTGGTCAACAGACGAATAAATTGCATCTCCATCAGATGATCTCATGTACTAGTTTTCTTTTTAGATTGAGAAGATTGTGCTATTCATGATAGAACAACAAGGACTAATCGCAGCAAGGCTTGAAGATTTAGGGAAGAACAAGGCAAGACTACAAGATTTGCCACTACTGCAGGAGATAGCAGAACTAAGACAGGCTTACAGGGAAGTGGGCCTGGACCTTGTGAAGCTTTTAAAGTTTGTCGACCTGAACGCCAATGCTGTTCGGAAGATACTGAAGAAATTCGATGAACGCTTGGGATATAAGTTTACTGATTATTATGTCAAAAGCAGATCAAACCATCCGTATTCTCAACTTAAACAGGTTTTCAAACATGTGGTGAGTTGCTTGTGGTCAACATTTCAGTCCTGTTGATTTAACCGTTATACATACTGAGGTGTTGAAAAGTAGAAGTTGAACCGTGAATAATCAGGGTATTGGAGCAGTTGTTGGCGCATTGTCTCGCAACCTTAGCGATCTGGAGGAGCGTGAAGGAAGCTATCTGAATATCTACGACCAGCATCCACTGGCGATTCCGAAGGTCTAACGTCTAACCTTTTTCCGTTCATCATATTGCTTCTGGACTTGTTTGTAATGCGCTTAACAATTCTATTTCATCCGATATATGTAGGACCCCATAATTGATCTGATAAAGGCAACAACAGACAAGCTGACGAACTCGACGAACTTCCTGCTGTTCTTAGGGCAACACGCGCTTATCGCGCAAGAGGACGCCACAAGCTCACAAGTGCAGCACATTGAGGAAGAGAAGTACCATTTCATCTCCCTCGTGCTGAACCTGGTGAACACCTTCCTGTACATGGTCAACACGTACATCATCGTCCCGACCGCCGACGACTACGCCACCAGCCTCGGCGCCGCCGCGACGGTGTGCGGTGTCATCATCGGGTCCATGGCGGTCGCGCAGGTCTTCTCCTCGGTCTATTTCAGCGCCTGGTCCAACAGGTCGTACTTCAGGCCGCTGCTGTTCAGCAGTGTCGTGCTTCTTCTAGGCAATGTTTTGTACGCGTTGGCCTATGACCTTGACTCCCTTGTGATCCTTCTCCTCGGCCGGCTTCTTTGCGGGTACGAAAAGGATCATTTGCTATCCCTGATCTTTTTTTTTTGTCAAATTCAGCAATCACGAGTAATTCTTAACAAAATAACTGAGAATTTTTTTGTTGGCAGGTTGGGATCTGCAAGAGCTGTGAACAGGAGGTACATCAGTGACTGTGTTCCTCCAAGGATCCGCATGCAGGCTTCCGCAGCGTTCGTCAGTGCCAGTGCTCTGGGCATGGCTTGCGGCCCTGCGCTTGCCGGCCTGCTTCAGACAGAGTCCAAGCTGTACATGTTCACCATCAACCAAGACACCTTGCCTGGCTGGGTCATGGCGTTTGGCTGGCTTGCATACCTGATCTGGCTGTGGATTTCATTCAAGGAGCCCGCTCTTGATCTTGACGTGAAACTTTATCGTGAGGGTTCCTCCACCGGCTCCAGTACAAGTAAACTCTGGCAGGATTTCAGCTGCCCGATGACGAAGATTGTCTATTTCTGCACATTTTTGAAGAATATCTGAATATTTCTCATCGGCCATCGCACAGGATATCTGGAACAACAGGAAGAAGAAGTGGAGCAGGGCCTCGCTGAACAGCTCCTGCTGCCCAAGGACACTGACGAAGATGACCAGGGCGAAACTGGATCGCCTCCGGCGTCTGCGCTCAGGCCAGCATCTTCAGTTGCTTCGGCTTACAGACTGCTCACGCCGTCAGTAAAGGTTTGCACACGCCGGATTCATCAAATTCTCGATCGTTCCATCATCTGAAACAAGAATTGGCTGTTCGTTCCAGGTCCAGCTGCTGATCTACTTCATGCTGAAGTACGCGATGGAGATCCTCCTGTCGGAATCGAGCGTGGTGACGAGCTACTACTTCGGGTGGAACACGAGCACGATCGCCGTGTTCCTGGCGATCCTGGGGCTCACCGTGCTCCCGGTGAACGCCGTCGTGGGCACCTACATCAGCAACATGTTCGAGGACCGGCAGATCCTGCTGGCGTCGGAGGTGGTGCTCCTCGCCGGGATCCTGCTGAGCTTCCGGCTGACGGGCACGTACAGCGTGGCGCAGTACGTGTGCTCGGCGCTGCTGACCTTCGTGAGCGCGGAGGTGCTCGAGGGCGTGAACCTGTCGCTGCTGTCGCAGGTCATGTCGTCGCGGCTGTCGCGCGGCACCTACAACGGCGGCCTGCTCTCCACGGAGGCCGGCACGCTGGCCAGGGTCGTCGCCGACGGCACCATCACGCTCGCCGGCTTCCTCGGCCAGGGCGCCCTGCTCAACGCCACGCTGCTGCCGTCCCTGCTCATCTGCATCGCATCCATCGCAGCCACCATGTCCACATACAACTCACTCTTCTACTAGCTCTAAGCGGCTTTTTTTGTGGATAATTTAAGCGGCAGGTTCACCGGAGCGAGTGTGTGTGTGTGTGTCTGGTTGGGAGATTTTGCTGACAACAGATTAAATTCCAGTGATCCGATCTGAGACACGTGATCTACTATTCACGAAAAAAAGACATGTAATCTACTTATTGATTAAAAAAGTTCCGGTGATTTTGTGGAAGATTTTGCGGGTGCCTGAACCTATCGGAGGCCGGGAGCGCATAATTACAATGGCGACGCCGCCGTTGCTTCCCGTGAGATCTGTCATGCGTGCCGTTGCTTCCCGCGGATTCCATTGGGCCCCCGATGATGGGCGCGGAGTGGACCGTGGTACCACGGCCCGACTCGTTACCAGTACCAGGAGCGGCCAACCTGGCCCGGGATGCCGGCGTGTCAAACTTTCTGAAATATATTTTTTAAAAAAACTTAACAATGTGGTGTTAGAGCCTTTACACCACCATCTCCCATGGATAACTAACATCTTTTCTCCTTTTAAATTGTATGAAAGTTCAGAATTTTTAATCACATAATTTGTACTAGAATTAGTAGAGTTATGTAGCATGTAGATACAGGGAAAAAATCTATTAATATATAGGTTATAGAAAAAGTTGTTATGATTTTGATGAATGGTAAGGTACATTGACTGAAAACTAGCAAGGTTCGATAATTAATCTTTTTCCTCTAAAATACGGTACCTCTAATTGTAAAAGAAATATTATCTTTGCTCCTATAGCTGAAAGCGCGCTACTGAAACTGTACATATTTTTTATAGAAACGCCATCACCATTTCAAACAAACAATCTCCATGTGTATATATGAATGTAATCTACCATAAAAATGAGTCAGAGATGCTAAATTTTGTGGTTTACAAATAGTGTCCCTCATGGATTAATTTTTTAATCATATTAAACAGACAAGAGTGATCCGAACATATTAGTAAAAGATTTTGCCAAACTTAAAGCCGACTAGTATAGTGCACGTGCGACACGCACGTGTTATATTTACTGCATTTATATAAACAAAAATACAAGCTTCAAATAAAGTAGATATCAAACTCATAACAGTTCCAACAATTACATCCTATATGTTTAAAATTATTGAAATTGCTACTTGGATCACACGTTACCAAAAACGACAGGACAACTGAGAAAAAAATTCTAAAATTCTAAAAAACCATTAAAATAAAAAATATGTGGATTCTATTAGCAAAATTGGATGTCTCTCAACTGATCCGAGCAAGCTATTTTATAATGTGAATTACACATTACAGTATAACTAAGGGCATAACGCTGAAACTTTTGCTAATCATGAGGGTAATGTTTGGTTATAGAAAAAGGACGTAAAGGGTTCAATTCAGAATCAACAAGTCTTCAAACAAAATTGAATTAAAGATAAAAATCTTTCTTGCTTGCCTGTGTTGAAGTAGTTTTAGTTTCAAACACCACAGTTTTACCTTAAACTCATCTTTCTTGCTTGCCTGAACTGGATGTGACCTCCTCAATATATAGGAGCCGGCAGATTACACGTGATAGACTCAAACTCTATCTCTAACTATTATTTCCAAAACGTTGCTTGCCTGAACTGGATGTGACCTCCTAAATTAACTGAAACCCTAATTCTAAACCAGCTGGACTCCCAGATTGGGCCTGGTTAGGCCCATGACACGTGGTCTTGCAAATTTAGCTAGACAGTTAACTGATCCTCTAACCTCATCTAATCATCATCACAATCAAATTACAGACACACTTCTAAGTATTGTAGCTCACATTTAAAGTCAATCAGTGCAAAATTTATATATTGGCTTAATTAAGCAAGATAAACTGAACACTAACTTTATAAACTGTAATATTTGACATAAGTGAAGATCAATTTCAGCAAATTTAAAACCTAATCCATGAGGTCACATAATTGGGACTAATTTAAATCGTTGATTGTATTAGAACACAAATTAAGCAACATTAAACTGAACACTAACTTTATGAACTGTAAATTTTTTAATGCCAGCAAATTAAAAACTTGATCCCTGAGGTTACATACCCGGGAACAATTTGTATTTCTTGTTTAGACAGAAATGAAAGCAAGCTCAATCCAGAACCAGGCAAAATCAGGAAATCGAAGGTGATAAAAACGGGGCATGGGAAAAAGATCACAAACTCCAGGACACCGATCAACTGATCAAACAAGGCGGGAGAAGAACGTCGAGCCGTTGATCACCTCGGCCAAGTACCTGGCCGGCGAGTCCAGGCACTTGACGGCCTCCTGCAGGCACGGCTCGGCGGCGAGGTCCTGTGATGAGGTTGTCGATCGATCAGGAAGAACAAGGAGATCGGAGTCAGAATTACCATTATTAGATTACTATCCATGGGACGACAAGATAATTAATTGTTCAATCTGTTTGTTTGGCGAAGCACGTACGCACCTCCTCGAGTGGTTAGCCTTGCAGCTCCAGGTTGCTCTGAGCTGCGGGTTGCTCCTCGTGGCCAGCACCCTCACCACCCTCACCACCTGCTCGTTCTGCACCAGCTTCGTCGCCGGCGCCGACTTGACCGCGGCCGCCAGCGCCTTGGCCTCCTCCTTGGCGAGCTCCTCGCTGACGCAGGCGGGCGAAGAACGGAGGGCGTAGGCGGGCGAAGTGATTAGCAGGCCGGCGGCCGTAATCCTGTGGAGCCGTGCTTGATCGTGGTGGAGCGGCAGGTGCCGTGCGAGATTAAGGAACGTGCATGGTGCAAGAGGGTTATGGAACGTGCGTGGTGCCGTGCGGGATTACCGCGCCGCGGTGCGTCGTCAGTATTGCCGTGCGAGATTCTCGGGACCGACTGGATCGTGAGTAGGAGCAATTTTGGAAATAATAGCACAGTTCGGAAGCAAGTTTGGAAATAATAGCGGTAGTGCGGAAAGAGCAACTACGAAAGGGTGGAAACTTTGGTGAAAAAAACGAAAATTTGGAGGACAATCCGAATACAATTTGTGTAAACATAGTAGCATAAACATTGACTGGGTCCACAAATCATAGGAAAAAGAAGAAAATTGGTATTGTAGATAGATTGGATCAACGGTATAGATCGATGGGTATCAAAGGATGTGGGTATCAAAAGAAAAGAGAAATTAAAAAGGATGTTTATTCTTTAATAGGTAGATTTTGACAACCAATAGGAAAAAAGTTATAAAGATCAACACAAATGGTACCACTAAATTTATCCTAAAACGAGCTATCTTAATGTGTAACTCTTGCGTTACTAATCTTATATTTTTTAATCAATGAGAACTAAAGTTAAAAATCTTGATTTAGGGCATATTTAAATCTAGCTATATATTCGGGAATAGTGTATAGCATTTGGTTGCACACAATTTGATACTGCCTTTATTGCAACATTTTTCAAACATGAACTTATAAACAGCTTAAATTTCCAATAAATCATGCCCATCCTTCTTAAGCAAATTTCCAGTTTTTATTTTCGAACAAGGATGGAACAGAAAGTTCAAACACGAAAAGTACCTTGTTAGCCCAAAGCCCAGCACAAAAGAACATGATGGAAACCATCCAGAAGAGGAAAAGGATTTCCACCTAGACAATTCCTCTGTTTCCACCTGCCCGCCCGTCCCACAAGGCCACAACCCGTCACCGCCGTCCACCTCCAGATCTCATCTCCCCGCGCGCCGATCACCCCGCGGGGATCGGAGCATGACGTCCGCGGCGCTGGTGGACGCCGGTGACGCGCCAGAGGCCTCAGTGCGGAACCTCCTCGACCAGGACAGCCTCAAGTGGGTCTTCGTCGGCGGCAAGGGCGGCGTCGGCAAGACCACCTGCAGCTCCATCCTCTCCGTCCTCCTCGCCTCCGTTCGCCAATCAGTGCTCGTCATCTCCACCGACCCCGCCCACAACCTCAGCGACGCCTTCCAGCAGCGCTTTACCAAGTTCCCCACTCTCGTCCGTGGGTTCTCCAATCTCTATGCCATGGTAAGCCAAACAAAAGTCGATTTCTCTTCTTCCCGTCTCATCGGCAAATCAATGCTCTTATCTCCTCTTGATTTCGTCCAATCCATCGGTATTTGCTAGGATTGGATGGGAAGGCTGTTGGGCCTGGTTATTGGCTAGGATCGTAGCCTTCACCGAATTTTGTTTAGGAGGGTGGTGTAATGTCGTATTGCAGTGCAATAGGAGAGGCAATATGGGAGTAGAAAAGTCGCATTATAATTGCCCGTAAGTTTCTCTGTATGTAGGTGTTTAGATAGCATTCCTACCAGCTCCTCCAGGCTATTCGAATTGGAAAGTTACCAATTCTGGTAGTCTTGCTTTCTTTCGTGATGGGTCACTGCCCCACCGGGTCATTGCTTATTGATTGCTAGGGCCTGAGGTTCATGAAACTTTCCATGTGGCTGGTCCTCTTCTGCTTGAATAACATGGTGCTGATTTCACACCATGTCATTTTACTATGTTATTTTATTTTGTTGAACTCGGTGCTGATCGGATAATATGGGTCTCTATTTTGATTTATTTACTGATGATGCAAGTTGAAGATTAGGTGGGTGACCTGGTGTTAAGTAGTTTCCTTATGTATATGTTCTGTCGACGTTCACAGAAAAATACCCATTCTGTTGCAGTTAGCCAATTACATCTAAAATATGTTCCACTTGGGTAGTAGAAATTAAATGTCTGGTGAAGCATGTTAGTTTAGCCTTTTCCCTCTTTTCAATTTATGTTGTACTTCCATTCATGTTGAACATGATACTGTACAAAAAAATCTACAAGTTACTTCCAGTGCTTCATATGCTAGTTACGTTATTATGACTCATTTTATTTGAATTATTTTGACTCATTTTATTCTATTAGAATTATTTAACATGTTATTCTTTGAGAGCTTGGCTCATTTTATTACAACTGGTGTTTTCATTCAGCAACTCGTTTAAAAATATTTGCAGGAAATTGATCCGAAGGTAGAAAATGATGATTTATCCAACGAAGGAATGGAGGGATTCCTTTCAGAGCTAACAAATGCGATCCCAGGAGTAGATGAAGCTATGAGTTTTGCTGAAATGCTCAAGTAATATTCTATTCCAGTGTTTGTCATTCTTGCCATTATGACAAGTTACTTTCCTAGTCAAGTTGCTCCCCATTTCTTTCAAATTCTGGTTTCAGTCCAAGAAATCATGCAACTAAGATTGTGATCACATCATTATTATTTCCAACAGTGTTTATGTCAAATGGTTGTATAATTATTATTCTTAACAGTGTTTACAACAGGCTATCGAGTCTTGTGTAATTCTGATCTCTAGCAACTATTTGAATATGATGGTTTTGTCCTTGTTTCAGGTTAGTCCAAACAATGGATTACTCTGTTGTGGTTTTTGATACTGCTCCTACAGGGCATACATTACGGCTGCTGCAGTTCCCAGCAACCCTAGAGAAGGGTCTCGAGAAAGTGATGGAGTTAAAAAATAGATTTGGTGGTCTGTTGGATCAGGTATTCTTTATACATTACAAGCTACTGGAGACCTACAGCTTTCTGCAAGCTGTCAGAGCATGCCTTTCAAACATCTTTTGCCTTTTGACGTATGCTAACTTGTCTTTCCAGTAATAATATGATATCATACTAATAATTTTATCATGGTTGTATCTTGTATAAATTATACAAACAGAGGAAGCTTGTGTTCTGTTACAAAGATTCTGATGGACCTTCATATCCCAGAAAAATGTTTGCCTTTTTTTTAAATGAGATGATATGATGTTCATATGCTTTTGCAACTATAAATCTTCACTAAACCTGCCTCTATGGAAGCCAACAAGTAGCTAAAATGCCATAATGAATCAATTTTGCAGGCCACTCGCATGTTTGGTCTTGGTGATGACTTGAACGAGGATGCAATGCTTGGGAGACTTGAGGGTATGAAGGATGTGATCGAGCAAGTGAATAAGCAATTTAAAGATCCAGTAAGATTGTCAACCTTGTAGAGAAGCTATTTCTTTTATCTACGCATAAAATGGGCTATTTTGGAAATTACATAAAACAATTTTTATTGAGTTAAAAAATTTTAATGGAAACACTTATGCGTGATTTTACAATGAGGATTGGTTTTCTTTTTGATCCCTTAGAGTTGTTCACAACTAGGTGAAATTTGTGATTTACAATGAGGATTGTTTTTTTGGCCCCTTGCAATTGTTCAGAATTATACATGGGTAATCTTAATAAGATTCAATATAGTTACTTAACAGAGCTGCAGTTTGATTCACTGTCTATATAGTTACTTAACAGAGGAATGTCGTCCAGTTCCTTTCTGTGTAAGAAGCAATAGGGTAACTTATTCATTAGTCCAATTTAAGCACACAAGGATATACTGAAGGTTAAACATAGAATGGCCAACACTCTAGATTGCCTTACCATTTCTACTCCTGGATATCATTACACCTCTCTACATTATTGAAACACCTCATACTGAAAACAGTATAACTCAGTCTGATTTTATTTATTCATTTTGTTTTCCTCCTCAGGACTTGACAACTTTTGTATGTGTTTGTATCCCGGAATTTCTTTCATTGTATGAAACGGAGAGATTGGTGCAAGAGTTAGCAAAGTTTGAGATTGATTCACACAATATTATCATCAATCAAGTTATTTTTGACGAGGAAGGTTAGTACAGAATCACCTTATTTTGTCGAACTTCCCCAAAGATTTCTCTATTGTAGAGTACACCATATTAACATAAGGATTTCACAATATCTTCAAGCAAGGATTCTTGCTCTCATGAACTCTGGCTAAAAATTCCAGAGATCTTCTATTTCAGAAAAAAAGCTTTCTGAAGAGAGCACAAAAGAAATATTGATTCATTTTGGCAAGTCCTGGTTCTATTTTTCTTGTATACTCATTTTTGTTATTGCTTTCAGCTGTTGAGTCAAAACTGCTAAAGGCACGTATAAAAATGCAACAAAAATATATTGATCAGTTTCATATGTTATATGATGACTTCAACATCACGAAACTTCCCTTGCTTCCAGAGGAGGTAAGTAATCCACTGTATTGCTAGTTCACTTATATGCACGTGTGATATTTGCTAGTGTCTGAAGATTCATTCTTCAGGTATGTGGTGTTCAAGCTCTGCAAAACTTCTCCCGACACTTCCTTACACCATATAAGCCTGCTTTAAAGAGGGGTACAGTAGAGGAGCTGGAAGCAAGAGTATCTATACTGAAATCAGCCCTGCAAGAAGCTGAGGCAGAACTAGATAGAGTTAGGAAAGGAAAGCAGGCAGCATGATCCTTTTCTTGACATGTATAAGGTGTGTGGATCTCCACAGAAACCATGAACGAAATGGAATTAGAGAGGAACACTCATTTTTAGTGTTACACACACTTTTTAATTTCATTTTCATGTTCTTCAATCAAAATGTTTAGATTTTTAACAGATGTTGGCAGAGAAGTGTACAACTAGCATGATATATAGATATTTTCTTTTCTCCAGTTATTTTCAATGTCGGGAGTTCCAGAGAATCTATGATCCATTCTCCTGCTTATTTCGTTGGGTTGCCCTCTTTTTGATACATTATTGTTTGATTCAGAAATGAATCTTGGAGAACTGTAGGATTGAAGATACATGCTGCGTGATTATTGAAGATTCATGCCTAAGTTCGAGCCTTTCCACTCATGCTATTACTTCTCTCTCTCTCTCTCTCTCTCTCTCTCTGAATTTTGCTATAAATGTTCTAAGAGCATGTTACGGTCAAGAGCATGGTTAACAAAACTATCAGAAATCTGGTTTGGTTGTGGCGGATAACCATTTTTCGACAAAATGGAACCTAGGTTCTGTAATAAAAACGGTTTTCGTTCATTTTAATGGTTTATTGCTCGGTTTGCTTTCGTGCTAAAAAAAATGAAGTTTTTGGTTTTATAACCCGCTAGTTCGGGTATTGCTGGTTCTACGCTAAAATTATTTAAAGGCATCAGTTTGCGTCGTTAGGTTACCATCCTTTAGTTTAATATTGTTTTATCCATAAATATCTTGGAGAAGTGAAGCTCCAAGATGCATGCCGCTTGATTATTTAAGGTACATGCTACGAAGTTCGAGAATCGAACGGATAATGTTTTGCTTATAGTTTTCGCTGTTCCACTCCTGTTTAATTTTTTTTTGAAATTCTGACATTTCTGCTCAAGAGGAAGCACATGATAGTCGAAATATTTTCCCCCATTAGGTTGTACCAATAAAAGAAATCAACCTAAAAGAAACCAGAGTGTCAACACAGAATTTTACAGGTCAGATCAATACAACACAAAAAAAACAAGAATAACTGATCTAGGAGGAAGCAGCTGCACAGCATAATTATTTGAGAAGCGCACTAGGCTAGAGGAAATGCTAACCAATATGCATATCAAAGTAGAGAGCACGACATCTAAGGAAAAATCGGATTGGGCACGATCAGGAGCCATGCAGGCGACCTAGGAGTTCATGGCACGCCCACTAGTGGCCATTTGCGAAGCCGTTGCACTTGGCTTTGCTTCCCACGGTTTCATCAGCTGGTTTTTGTTCATAGAACCTCCGGTACATGGAGTCTACCTTGGTGAGGTAGAACGTGCCAGGTGGGAGCAAGCTTGTGTCTTTGTTAGTCTCGAAATCTTTTGCACCGTATCGGTGCTCCATAAGCTTCAGTGTCTCAACAAATTTCTCAGGCAAGGCCTGGTTGTACGAGCCAGGGGAAATACGTCAAAGTATGTGAAGGAAAAAATACTGAAGGAGCATGTAATGAAAGAGTGACTATTATTGTTTACCTCATGTCTTGACTGAAGCTTCTCTGTGACATCAAGCACTGATGCAATGTTTGATAAACTGAAAGAACCCTGGCAATTGTTTAGCTTCAATGAAAACATAGTGGATGTCAAGCCACTGCCGTAAGAGAACATGACAATTCTCTGGCCATCCTGTAACAGTAAATGTAGCCAGCTATTAGGATCCAAGCACAACAGACATGAAATAGTACGAAAAGAAGATGTAGGATTCACCAGACTATCATGCTTGTTGAATAGCACGGACGCCAATGCAGCATAAAGCGATGCAGTATACATGTTACCAATTTGTTTTGGTAGCAGAGTGGAGGGCTGCACTTTGATGTCATACAAGCTCTTTGCGGCTACTTGTGAGGCCTAAGGAATTTTACGGAAAGAAACTCCATTAGATCATAAATCAACTGAATGACATTTCCATATAATTGTAACAGACCTTCTCCAAATCACGACTCTGATAGCTCTCTTCACCAGTCAAGTTGGAAAATGGCTGGAGCTTTGTTTTAGCATCATCATCGACAGAGCTAGTACAGAGAAATTTAGTTAGAAAAATTTCACCTAGGGCTTCAACGTGTAAAATAAAGTAGAGTTCTCTTGTAAATTTACAAATTCCTCATGAACTGAACCCCACATATTATTTACAATGACCCATCCAAAGGCTAAACCCAAACTATATCAGAGGGGTAAAGTCGAGAAGAGACTGCTAACCTGCAATTGCGCATGAAGTCATTGTAATAAAGTCTAGCAAAACTCTTCTGCACCAGCTGTCATAACAAAAGAAGATAATAAGAAAATCTCACAACAACATAGCCATATTGTCACTAAACCAGAAAGAGAAGGTAATAAACTTTTGCAGCAATATTTCATCATTAAAACTATAACTTATTCACTTATTTGCTCCATACCTTGTTGTACGGAGAATGGAACACAAAATATTCTGCATCAGAAATCGAGAACTGCTTCCCTGTAAGCTTCTCATACCTATTTCGAAAATTACAGAGGGACACAGGGGAAATTGTTTATTCGGCGATAATCAAATATGATCACAATAAAATGAAAAGAATAGAGCCAGAGCAACTAACTTGTTGCAGAACTGTCTATAGCACGAGTCAAGAGCCATCAAATAACATGTTTGGGATAGTTTACCATCAACAACCTGAAATGAATATGCTGTTTAATTAAAAAAACTTACTCAACAAATATGCCATCAACCAGGGAGGAAAGAACTCCTCCCATAATGCGAAGGAAAAGAACTAAAGTTTAGACAATGTTATTTCTTAGGGATAAAAAAACTAACCGGATATTCACTTGCAAGATCAGGCTTGTAAAAATCATAAACATGGGCCATGTGAGAAGCTCTATATTTGCTCTCGAACGATATGGGAGCATTAGGGCCAATGAGCATAGCAATAGCAGCAGCACCCCCGTTGGACGTGCTGGCCCTTCCGCATAAACCTGAACGTCACAATAACCAATAGCACAAGATGACAGAAAGTGATTTTGTGTTCCACCAGAAACCAAAAAGAGCGACCAAATAGCGAACTCATGCTTAAAGGGAAGGTTGGATGACGAACCGCACTGTCTGTGCAAACAACAAGGCCATAACGTCCATCCCAGGAGTTACTTTCGACCCAATTCACGCAATTCAGCAGCGCCGCTGTCCCACCGTAGCATGCATTGCTCGAGTCAACTCCTTCAATGTCAGTGTTGCCCCTCTCCTGTGTTTTATGAACAGATGCCAATAAGAATTAACTTTTTAGGTTCGGGAGAACAAACAAATTTAAAGACTTCAATTTCATGAGATAAAAGAAATAAAAGTGAAACAAGCACATTCTTGTCAAATAAATAGAAATCTGAGTGTATATCCAGACAACGTGTTCTTATATGTGCGGTTACAGAAAGTTGTGGATGCTACTGAAGTGATTCCAGAAATTTGAACAAACAAACCTCGAAAATTTGCATGAGCCAAGTCTTGATAGATTTGCTTTTGTCTATAACCGTTTCACTGCCGACCTCCAAGCGGCCAATTTGCTTGGGATCAACCTTGTACTTTTTCAGCAGGGAGGTGACAACTGTCAGACTGCAAGAAATTAACTCTTATGAGAAGTGATAAAACCTATAGCTGAAAAAGCAACTGCGTGCTGAAAGCATAGAAATGATTTTAGGAGACCGTCAGGAAAGGCAAACGTCTGTCATGTAAGCAAATGGAAACAGACAAATGGTCTTAGTTGAGGCTAATAGTAAGAAACATACCTCATTGAGATGACGTCCTCCACCTCGCTGCAAAAGGCCATGCAATCTTGGCCAAGGCCGATGGTGTACTTCCCCTTGCTGGCTCCGTCATGAGCCTCAAGCGCTTCCTGCATCCAAGCAATCAGCTATGAGATTTTCGAATGCAAACACAATGCTTAATTCCTACAGCTATCCGGATCTTCCCGTATGCAACTCGGGATTTCCATCCCTCCCCTGTTCTGAACCCGGGTCCTTGGAATCTGGAAGGCCAACTGTCCAGATTCACTGGAGTGCAACGGATTCGAGTGTAATCTTAGTAACAGATTACAACTACCGATTTGGTAGGCTTTTGACCAGTCAAGTGGCAGCATTGCAGTGCAAAGATGAAAGGTTGCAGTCATCGGCTACAATTCCACCCATCCAGCTAAGTTCGCGCCGTCAATTCCCAGAAAAGCACAATGATTCACCGACACAGACCCCACTATTACATTCCCGCAATGCCAGGGGTCTCAGAGCCGCGGATCAGACCCACCCCGGGCCGGGCGCCGCCACGGAACTGTCTCCTGTAACAGCGCAACATGGAGCAGTTCCTCCGCCCAGAGCGGAGAGATGGAGGGGAGAGGGAGGGGAGAGAAGCTTCACCTGCTGCACGCAGGTGGGCGGGAAGTAGATGTCCATGGCGAGGATCCCGACATCCTTGCGGTCCATGTTTCCCGTTCGCTCTGCGCCTCGATCGCCGGCCGCCGGCGCTGGAACGTCGACGCGTGGGGCGGGGAGCTGGCTGGCAGAGGTGCGCGCCGGAGTGGCGGAGGCTTCCCGGACTGGGTCTCCTGCTGCCTTGGTGGACTCGACACGACACGGCGCTGGCTGGCTGGCTCCTCCTGGCTGCGGGGAAGGAAGGAGACGGGTGGATCTAGTACTAGTACTCCTATATATTTGTGGGAAACAAAACCTCTGCGGCGTCAGCCCTGCTCGGCTCGGCACAGCACGTCTGTTTGGATGGGATCGCTGCGAGATTCGACGGCATGGCACGTGAGGGGGCGGGCGGACACGACAACGGCTCGAGGCGTGGGCGCGGGGCCCACGTCCCAGCTGGAGGACGGGATCCGGGGAGATCCATCCCGTATTCCCCCGTTGCGGGGTCTCGGCGGCGACCCGGCCCGGTCAGCGCTGGCTGTTTGGCTCGGCACGGGCGGTGTGCTCTATGCCGAGCCCGATCGGGGCCAGACTGTCCGGCCACGACGAAGGCGTGGGTGGAGTGGAGACCGTAGAGACGCAGCAGCACGTCGCGTGCCTCTCAATGCCGTTGATGGCGACCCTGAGGTTAGCTGGTCCGTCCGTGTGTGAAATATCAATATTTTCTTACGTAGGAGTAGCATTTTTGACAAATTCTTTTACTAGACTAGTGGCACTTTTGACATGAAAGTATGGAAGTCAGTATGTACTATAGAAGATACGGTGAGCTATCACAAGCGTGGATTCAAAAACCGTTCGAAAACCATGAAAATCGGAGTTATCGGTCCAGATAGATTTCTAAAACCGACTAATTTTTCGACAAAACTGAACCTAGTTATTGTAGCAAAAATGGTTTTCGTTCAGTTTTACGGTTTATCGCTCGGTTTTTGTTGTACTGAAAAAACCGAACGGTTCACGGTTTTGTGATCCATGATCACAAGCAAACTTTAAACGTCATTGTTCGAGAGAAGTGCAAAGAAGCATCAAGATTGATTGTAACATGGCAAAAGCCACCGAACAAACTTAGGCAGTGGGGAGCCGCTAAACGCTACAAGTGATGCAACCTATTACAAAAACAATTGGCATCTAATCACACTTTGCCTTTGTTTGACACCCCTTTTCATCGGCTTCTAGTTGTATGATACGTGGCACCGGTCCACCTTGATGGTCGTCGTAGGGGTGGAAGCTTGCTGCCGATTTTGATAGCGGAACATATGACATTAGAATCTTGTTCTGTCTAGAGAAAGTTCATGTTTCTTTTCCGAAGGGTCTAAAAATGTTCGTGTGAGAGAGCGAATTTGTTGAAGCAAATCTAGAAATTCAAAGTTGGCTCAAAATACCTTGTTTTGTTTGAAAAAACCTGGCAATTCCACGAGTCACTAAAATGGTTAAATTTGGCGATTTTTTATGGTTCATCACCAACCATGAATCATTGTTTCGAACATGAACCATTGTGCCATGGACTTGATCCACATGTCAAGCACTAATAGGGGAGGCCCAGATGACAGGTTCACATCTTTTTTTTTGACTTGACATTTTTTTTGTGATTAATGACAGGATGACATCGAGCTGGAACCATTAAACGCGATAAAAATAAGCAATTAATGATCAACCACGCCTGTTTTATCCATTAATGGTGGTCCGGCCTTCTACAATATGTCGTGGGCCGAATCTTCCAGTCCCTGCTACCCAGCATTCCCCTGGCCCAGTTGGGGGCGGTGGCCCCCTGAACCCTACCTCGCGGGACCCACCTTCCAGAGACAGCATAAGAATCCAAGCCGAGAACTCCCTGAAGACGACAGCGCCGCCAAATCAAAACACAGGCGCCGCCGAATCGAAGAAGGCGAGGCGAACAAGAAGCGAAGCCACGGTTGGCCCCAATCCGATCTCTCCTGCAGTCGCGGCCGCCGGACATGGGGGAGGAGGAAGCTATGGTGCTCTACCACTCGGCCGTCGACGGTACGGCGGCGGCACCGGCACCGGCCGGCGTGGGGATGGTCACGATGGGCTCATCGGAGGCGGCGCAAAGCTCCATGGTGCCGAAGCCGGAGCCCGTGCCGATGGAGTTCCTCCAGGTAGCCATCCCGCGACCCGCCCCGCGTTACCGCGACCGGCACACCAAGGTGGAGGGCCGCGGGCGGCGCATCCGCATGGCGGCGGCGTGCGCGGCGCGGGTCGCCCGCCTCACGCGCGAGCTAGGGCACAAGTCCGACGGCGAGACCATCCGCTGGCTGATGCAGCAGTCGGAGCCGGCCATCGTCGCCGCCACGGGCACCGGGACCATCCCCGCGATCGCCACTACTGTCGACGGCGTGCTCCGCCTCCCCACCGAGCCGCCCTCCGACGCCGACCAGCAGCAGGCGGCCCCGAAGCGTCGTCGTAAGCTCCAGCCGACGCGCGCAGCGACGCCCGCTGCCGACACCACGGCTCCCACGGCGGTGGCGGCACCCGCGGCATACTACCCCGTCGTCGCTGATCCCCTTCTGCAAGGCAACGGCGGCGGCGTGATCTCGATGTCCAGCGGCCTCGCCCCTGTCTCTGCCCCGACGCCGCCCCCAGGTGCCATCCCCTTCCTCGCCATACCGGCGCCTGCACCTGGAGCGGCAGGGGATGGCAAGCAGATGATGCAGCCGACAGCGATGTGGATGGTTCCGCAGCAGCAGGCCGGAGCTGGCGGCGCAACCAACCAGACGACTCATTACTGGGCGTTCCCGACCAATCCTGAACTCTTCGGCAACTTCCAGCAGCAACCTATCTACGACGCGGGGCAGATTGTTGGCGGGGAAGCACAGTACGAGCAGTCCGGCGTTCACCAGGATGGACAGGACGGAGAGGGGAGGAAGAGATCGCCTTGACTGATTCCAGTTCAGACGAGTAGCGTTGGACGAGGATCCTCTGCAGTAAATTAACGGTCACTGACACGTGGGTACGATCACATATATCATCAGTCACAGTGTATTACTGCAGAGTATCTGAATGCAGTAGTGTTGTAGCAGCGCCCTTCGAAGCGCCATCCATAATCCAATCGTTTTTTTCTTTTTTCATCTAGAAGTGTTCCAATCCAAAGATTAGGTCCAAGTTATCTTAGTGTAACTATCTCTTTTTGTGGCAAGAACGACGACAGTTGATTACGTGATACTGTATTTGAATTTGCTAATTCACCGTTGGATCGGTATCCCAGGGCATCCGTTCGATGGCCATATCTGAGGCTGTGTTTGGAATGGAGGAAAATTGCAGGAAAAAATGGAGGAGCTCATTCCAGAGGAAAGTTTTGGATAGTGGCGTTTGGAATGGAGGAACGAGTATGTCTGTTCCGGAGGAAAGGAACACTGCTCTTCGTAAAACACAGGAAGTAGAAACTCCAGTCTGAGCTCTGGATTCGCTGAAGTCCGAGGCAAAGAGAGAGAAAATCTCCATTGCTACCTGCTCAACTGTCGAGGTTGTGGCTTGCTTAACTTCCTTGGGCTGATAATTAATGAGGGCCTGAGAGGATCTGCTTGGGGTAGACATCAGTGAGGACCTGAGCTGATATGCTTGTGCTAGAGATTAGAAATCGCTTGAACCGAAGATGAGAGAATAAGGCCCGATCGAGAAAGAGCATAAGAGAGAGAAAGAACAAAACCAGAGGTTGAGGACACGACTGTTTTTTTCTATACCAAGGATGACCGCATGAGAAGAAAAGGACACGCAAGGCTTGTAGGTGGATCATCCTTGTGGACGGGCCTCACATGCAAGCAAGGGACAGACATACTAGCCATAGCAATACATGAAAATGTTCTGTAATTAATTAGCGTATTCAAAACATTTATTTTGAATTATTTATGATTCCTTGTTATGAATTCCTGCAACCCAAACACAAAAAATTTCAATTCCTTTGTTTCTAATTCCTACGGGTTTCTCATGTTTTTCATTCCTTTGTTTTCCTCGTTCCTGCGTTTTTCCTATTCCTGCGTTTTTCAATCCTCCATTCCAAACAGACCCTGAAACTGTGTTTTTTCCTGCAATAGTGGCATTAACGCCCTTTAGATTTTGAGCCATAAAGTTTTCTTTTTCTTCATCGCCTACACATATCTTTTGTCAAACATGCCTATTGGCTATTGCGTTCATGGCTCAAATAACATGCACAATTCTATTGTCGGCAACATAGTTATCATGCTCTTTTAATTCTAAAACAATTCAGCCACAATCGTGAGATCTTATAAAAATTTGCAGACTTTGGGCCACAATGTTGGGGTTCCCTCATTCTGCGATTTGGGGCCAAGGTGGAAATACTATAAATTTTAGGGCCTCTTTGATACATGTCTCATTCTGGCCTTCTGCGAAAGACTGATTGGGCCTGAACATGGATGGTCTTGTGCGTAGAAGCGGTGGACAAACAAACAACCAAAAGCCATCCGAAATCAGAAGAACAAATCAGAATTTGATGAGTTTATGGGATTTATTTTTCTATTAAAAATCATGGAATATGTCCACGGGCATTGTGGACCGAGGCGGCGAGCCAATCTACGAGTTCACCGTGGACCGTCAGGGTGGCGTGGCACGGCTCCGGTGGCCACTATGGCGGTCGAAGGGGGATGCGGCGTGTTCCTCGGTGCTAAAGTTAAACTCTTAGGAGCTAAAATTTTAGCAATAGAGAAAACGAAGAGGCCCTGCCCCTGAGTACTACCTTTTGATCCTTAGAAAGCTTGTGCTAATTTATTCAACACGTTTCATGGACTTCTGGTCATCAGTGGACGTCCTACTGGGATTCAAATCCTCTGCATTGGCAACTAGCCAATGCAGAGAGGCACTGTAGTGGCATTAGAGACTCCTTCCAGCTGTTTGATCAGAAATCAAAGGAGCATATGCATCGCTACAGTGAAAGACAGAAAAAAATAAAAATTCGTAACAGCAACAAGAACTACTGTGGCTACAGGAAATGGAACTGTTTGTGGCATTAGTTTACTGTAGTACTCACGAAATACTGTAGATCCTCTGCATTGAGTGAAGTAATGCAGAGGATATGTATCCGTCAATGGGGTAGTACGAGGGCAGTACTGTACGAGCATGGAAGGTCACGATGCCGCGCACGGGAGTCAGATTCTGCAGTGAGAGCTCGTGCCCGTCGTTGATGGTGGACCCGGTGCGGGCCGTGGAGTAATTCCGCACCGGTGGTGGTCACCCGACGGGCCTGGCCCATCGAGAAGCCTCGCAGGTTCGCGCGTTTTCTCTGCACAGGACGAAGCTGGAGAGGCCGGTTCGGCTGTCGGCTCAACTGCGACGACCGCCGATGGGGGCTCGCTGCATAGAGACCTGCTTGTAACACGAATTCAGAGGACCCGCTTCCTTGCTATACACACCGTCCGCGGCTGCCGGCTGGCGTTTGCATTGCCGATGGATCACCTAAATTGTGAGGATGTTTACCAGGGCGCCCACTGAATCTCGGCAAAAGCAACCCTCTGAGAGCTGTAAAAACTGGACACAGCAATCGTGGGAGCAGGGTGTGAATGCAGCATTGACCACAGATCAAATGCTTGAGATGTCGTGTCCGGAGACTGCTGGTACAGTAACATTTTCTTTAGTACGGGTAGGCGATCATCATAACTCAACATGCAATGCCTTGGGACGCCCATCTTCAAATGGCAGTGTACCTCCCATTTACTGGCCGCTGCGCAAGGTCTGGACTCCACAACCTAACACTCAGCGGATTAGTCTGACACGTCTCCACATTGTCAGATCACATGAACACTGTTTCCACGAAACCGTGAGAAGTAATTAAACGTAGCATTGCACAGTGCACACGCCGGTCTCTCCTTTTTCACGCAAGAGAGAGAGATAGAGGTATGGCACTGTAGGTTGTTTTGCAATTATCATGCGAGAACATACCAATACCAGTACAGTGAACATTACTGTAGAACTTACAGTAGTATTCAGGTTTGGCGAAAACTTGAAAGCAAGCGAGGAAGCTAGAAATAAGTACGTACTGGTCATAATTGCCTAGACGGGTTCAAATGTCTGTAGAATGACCACAGACCATAGTTGTCCAAGAACAGCAAGCAGTTGATCTGGAACGGGAAGTTGTTGGATTGGACGGCGCAAATCAATTACGTTTCGGTGACGGGGTACTTGTGGATGCAGTCGGCCCAGGGCCCGGCCATGGCGCGCTCGGCGTCGCGGGCCGAGTCGTCACCGACGCGCTCCCAGACCAGGCTGTTGGCCTTGAGCCCGCTGCCGACGCCGAGCTGCCACACGGTGTGGCCGGAACGCACGCGCCCTTTGGCCTCCAGGTAGGCCAGCTGGTACCACAGCGACGCCGCCGACTGGTTCCCGAACCGGTGGAACGTCATCAGCGCCGCCTCCATCTCGCGCTCCCCGAGCCCGAGCCCCTGCCCCAGCCGCCAGATCATGGGCCGCCCCGACGACGGCAGGCAGAAGTGGTCCGCCGCCGCGCGGAAGTCCGGCAGCGCCGGCGCGGCCGCCGAGAGCTTGCTGGTGTTGTTGCCGCCGCCGTCTCGCCGTTGCTGGAGCAGCGCGGCGGCGACGTAGCGCAGCTTCTCGCGCCAGGGGAGGATGGAGAGGCTGACGGCGACGAGGTGGGCCTGGAGCAGCTCGCTGACCATGCGGCCCACGCCCTGGCCCAGCGTGAAGCCCGTCACGCCCTCCTCGTCCTCCTCGCGGTACCCCGACCGGTAGCTCCGGTCGTCGGCGCTCTGGTTCGTCCGCGTCAGGCTCACCAGCCGGTACCGCGCCGGAGGAGCGCCGCCACCGCCGCGCCTCGAATTGGTGAGCAGCGCCGCGGAGCAGCCCGTGCGGAAGTAGCAGTTGAGCAGCAGCTTCCCCTGGTCCCGGCCGCTGTACCACCCCACCGTCACGATCTCCGCGCTCACCACCACCGCGTACCTCGCGCCGGCGTGCCCCCGGAGCACGCCCCTCGCGACGTCCACGCCGACGACGCCCGCGGCGCACCCCATCCCGGAGAGGCTGAACGTCTTCAGGTCGCCGCGCATCCGGTACCGGTTCGCGATGATGGCGGCGAGCGACGGCGCGGCGCAGAACCCGCTGCAGTTCACCACGAGCGCGCCGACCTGCGCCGGGGATACGCCGGCGCGCGCGAACAGGTCGTCGAGCGCGGGGAAGAAGAGCGCGTGCGCCTCCCGCACGGCGTCGGCGTGCGTGGACGCCGGCGGGATGTGGTGCAGCGACGCCGGGAAGTAGGTCTCGTTGCCCATGCCGCTGCCCTCGATGACCTTGGCCATGAACTCCACGCTGCCGGCGTCGAAGCACCCGATGAGGCGGAGGTGCTCCAGCAGCGCGGCCACCGGGATGCGCAGCCGGCGCGGCGGCTTCAGGCACGCGAAGTCCACGAGCCAGGTGTCCGCGGCCGCCGCGCGCCGGAGGAAGCGGCGGAGCAGGAGCATGGCGCACACGGGGATGAGGTAGAGCGCGGCGTGCCGACGGAACGCGAAGACGAAGAGCTCCGCCGAAAGGCAGAGGAATAGCGTGGCGGCGCCGAGGAGGCCGTGGAGCGCGGCGAGGAGGTGGTCTCCATGAGCAATGTCCATGGCCGCTGCTGGTGTTGTGCCTGCCTCACTAGGGGCTATGGAACATGGGTTTTATAGAGGTTTTTCGGGGATCAGATCAGCAAATGCTAGGGTCAGGACGCCATTACTCTGTTTTTCTCGGAAACATGAACGGCGGGTATCGTGCGGTTGGCAAACGGAGCAGTATTGGTCTTTATGGGGTTCGTGGGAAACTGGGAACAGACATGGCTTTTACTGTGATCGTATACATCAGATCTAACTCGTCCAAACATGGAATACCTTCGACGTGTGACCACGGGATGCTGGTACCCAGCAACTCCAACAAAACGGGAGAGTAGAAAACAGCTAGCAGCTCTTTCCCTCGAAATGAACGATACAGCATTGCGTTGCGTGCATAGGGATTTCTTATGGGATGTACTGTACTAGTGAAGTTTTGGCGCACTCTGCCGCGCCAGTGAGACCTGAGACATTTGATCCGAGTGCATAGACGATGAAAATCATGCAACAGATTTTTAAGTAAGGGCCTGTTGGTTTCTAGGTATATAAATTTTAGAGGGGTCAAATTATAGAGAATTTTATCATTTTGGAGTACTAAATAAAGTCTAATATCGAAACTAATTGCAGACCCCCTATCTAATTCACGAGACGAATCTAACGAGGGTAATTATGGTGTTATTAGAAGATGTTTACTGTAGCATCACTGTAGCTAAATATAGATTAATTAGGATCATTAGATTCGTCTCGCAAATTAGGGGGTCGCGACATAGGTTTTGTTATTAAATTAATAAAAATACTACTAAATAGTAAGATTCTCTTTGATGTGACGAGTATATAAATTTTAGAGGGTGGAAACGAACGGGGCCTAAGTGCAGAGGTCGAGTTTTTCTTTTCTTGATTTTGCTTCATTCGACGTTTCAACCAGTTTGAGCAAAGAAAGCATCAGCCGTGACCTGAAGCTAACACAACTTAAATGAAAAAAATTACCACTACGAATCGAGGAGGAAGGAATGTGGGGCAGCTGAATTCGGTGGTGACACCGGACATCAGCTTGGGGAAATGACGTGGTGGAAAGCTTACGTAATGGACAATTTTGATTTTCTACTGCCTCGAAATGACGTTAGGAATCGCCCCCATCGAAACCCAAGAGCAGCAAAAATGCAAATAGGATGCTATCGTGCCGCATTATATTTCAACAGGCCTGCCCACAGTAGCCCAACCAACCACAAAGCACGGGGCGAATGGCCACGTACGGACCAAAGGTGTGAAGATGATGAAGGCCCAAGCGTGAGGAAACAATGGAGCAGGTTGCGATGACCCAACAGAGAGGGCAGCTACGCGGAGGAACCAACGCATGACACGACGTCATTTGAGGACGCGTCGCGGCAGTATGCGGCCACGTCGGTGAAAACGCTGAGGAGGCTGTAAATCCTTCGTGTCAGCTTTAGACTATTTGATAGTACATATTATGGGTCTACTTAAGCTATTATAACCCATAAACTGTAGCAAATAGGTTAAAAAATAAAATGTTTTTATTGCAATAAACACACATAAACACTTTGACCTTTTGTAGTAGAGGACTAGAGCGGCAAAGCAAGTAAAACATTGCTCTTCTAGTTTATGGATCATCTCTTCACAAAGTTCTACGTAACTACCCACCTACCACTGACCAAAAAATCCAATTGACGACACTTGAAAAAAAGGGAAAAATGTTTCGACTCCGGTCTAACTCCCTCCCCGCCCCACCTCGCGGCTATAAATCCTCTTCGACGACTCACAAATGGAGGTCGATCCGGCGACGAAGCTCTATTGTTGGTAGATTCGGTGGAACAAGAGGTCGTCGAAGTTGCAGATGAGAAGGAGGCGGAATTGGGCAACGGCCATTCAACACGAGGTCTAGGTGACACTACAAGAAATCTAGTAATCAATGACAAATTGGATTCGTCATAGATATTTAAAAAACCATCACAAAAGCAAATCCATGACAAAATACAGTTTCATCATGTATCTCGCGTCATAGATTAACCAGGTGACGTTTTCCTAAAATTGTCACGGAATGCTCACCCATCCGTGACGATTTTTGCACATCACAATTGTTAGCCTAGCCAAGTTCCATGTCAATAAAGGCCAACCGTTTTAGGCCCATGTCGGATGTAGCCCAATTTCAGCCTACTACCGATTTACATTTATTTTGAGCCTAGTGGAATTTTTCAAATCTGGCCTAGTGAGAATTTTCATTTTATTCCGGGCCATGGGAAACATTAACAATTCAGCCTGGTATTTGCAATCCAGCCCATAGAAGATAGCCCAAGTAATTATTTTTTCAATTTAGGAAGGATGTGAACTGTATATAAGATTCGATCTACTATTGAAATTTGGCCTAACCCAAAAATAATCCAGATATCTCAAAACAAGCATCCAATTATGACAACAGAGATAGCGACAACATCATAAGTTACATTCAGCATTTCAAAAGTTTATGTTCCCCACATCATCCACAAAATAAGTTACATCCAGCATGTAGCGGCAAAATGCTTGCATTCTATTTGTCCATAAATAGATTGCATGCATTTTGCAGCACCAAAAGAACCATCTCAGTAGGCTACTAGCAGTAGATTAGTTCATGGCAGCATCAAAATATAGGTTAGAGCTACGTTTCCTACACCACCTTATTCTTTAGCACGACTTGGTTGAACCCGACTCAGTAAGAAATCAAGTTTTGCATCGGTCTCGGCTTGCCTCTTCTGCATCTCCTCGTTGTCCCTCACTCTTGCTTCTTCAGACTTCTCGGAGCTGCTTCGAAAGGACATCAATTTGTTCTCGTTGGGTGTTAACAACCAAACGAAGCTCCGCATTTGCCCTCTTCTCCTCGGCCAGATCTTGTTTAAGGTTTACAACACTTGATCTTGGTCCGCAACATCATCACCTGCCACAACATTTATATGAGAATACATACTAAATAATGTCAAAGCAATAAGTATAAAACTTGTGAATGAAAACCGACATGATTCTCGAACCGATTCGAAATCCTTGTCGAAGTGTTTTTTCAGTTATAAGCACTTGTGCTCTCTCTAATTCATCTTTGAACATTCTAAAATAAAAACCATGTCAATATTCAAAATATTTAAAATTCTGATCTTTGATAATAAGTATAGAAGTGACAACGTACTTGACATATTTCTCGACCAGCTACGGTTGTTCAGACACATACCACACCATTTGATCAAAGCCATTTTCATCATATACAAGTTCTGATGTGGAAGTAAAATTAACACCATGACCAAAAACGTCAACATCATAGGCTTCTTCATTTGAAAATCCTTGATTTCTTGGCTGCCGATTGAATCTGGTTTCAACATCATCTATGTACTTAGAGCAAAATGTCAAGCATTCGTCGAGCAACATATGCCTCAAGCAATCGAACCTTCTGGCCGTGCTCTATTCCGCACATAACGCTTCAAAGTACACAACCTCCTTTCAATTGGATACATCCACCCATATTGTACAGGGCCTCGAAGCAATGCCTCATCGGGTAAATGTATAGCAAGGTGCACCATCACATCAAAGAAAGCCGGTGGGAAAATTTTCTCAAGCTTCATCAAAATTAAAGGGATTTCATTCTTCATTTCAGCCAACACATCCTTGTTAAGAGTTTTGCAGCACAATTCCCTGAAGAACTTCCCTAAATCAGCGATGGCTTCATAAATATCCTTGTCCACTAATCCTCTAATGCCGACTGCCAAAAGCCTTTGCAAAATAATATGACAATCATGTGTTTTTAGACCTTGTACCTTGGTTCCATCATCACTTAAACACCTTGTGATGTTAGAGGCATAACCATCCGGAAACTTTACATCCCTTAAAAAGTTAATAAAGGCAACCTTTTGTTCCTTCAACAAGGTATATCGAGCATGAGGCATCTCACATTTATCTCCTTCCTCTCTTAGTTGCAGGTCATGTTTAATTCCCAAATCTTTTAGATCAAACCTAGATTTAGCTGTGTCCTTTGTCTTGCCGATTATGTTGAGAATTGTATAAAGTAGGTTCTCCAATATATTTTTCTCAATGTGCATGACATCAAGATTATGCCTCAAGCATAAGATGTTCCCAATATTCAAGGTCCCACAAACAAACCCTCCGCTTCCAAATCTTTTTTCATTGTTCATGTCCGAACGCTTCCTTTTCAAGCTCCCTTGTTGCTTCCCAGTGTCCGACATGTCTAACCTTCTCCAATTCCGATAGCAGCTCCTCTTTAGAAAATTTACCGGTGGATCGCTGCTATCATGTAGGCCAACATACTCATTGTTCCTTCGCAAACGATGTCCCCTTGGAAGGAAACGATAGTGCCCGATATACCCAATTTTACTCCTCAAGGCATATGACAAAGGGTTCTTGTCACAATGAATGCATGCAAAATAACCTCTTGTGGTACGCCCGTAAAGTGTGCTCAAAGCCGGGTAATCATGAATGCACCACAATACCACAAGCATGAAGATTAAACATTTTTCCATCAAGAGCATCATAAGTCCGCACCCCCTTCCAAAGCTCAAGTAAATCTTCTACAAGAGGCTCGAGGAAAACATCAAAGTCCTTACCGGGTGCTGATGGACCAGGAATCAATAATGCCATCATGAAATTTGACTCTTCCATGCATGCCCATGGTGGAAGGTTGTATGGCACAACAAAAACAGGCCACATGCTATATTTGGTGTTCATATTTCCAAAAGGATTGAACCCATCGGTAGCAAGGCCTAGTCTAATGTTTCCGGCATCTTCCGCAAATTTGGGATATTGTTCATCAAAAGCTTGCCACGCCGCACCATCCGCAGGATGGCTCATTTCCTTTTCACGGGCCTCTCGCTTCTTTTTGTGCCATTGTGCTTGTTCCGATGCTTCTTTGGAAACAAACAGCCTTTGCAGCCTAGGTGCCAGTGGAAAATGCCGCAAAACTTTCGTGGAATCTTCTTTCTATCCGGGTCTTTCCATCTTGACACGCCACAAATTGGACAATTGTCAAGCTTAGCATATTTCTTTCCGAAAAGAACACAATTGTTTGAGCACACATGTATTGAGTCATACCCAAGACCTAAAACCTTTAGAAGATTCTTCGCATCATTATATGATTTTGGGATTGTATTGCAATCTGGGAATGCATCAGCTAATATCTTCAACATTGCAGAAAATGCTGTATTACTGATCTTGTAAAATGACTTCATATGGAGTAGCTTTACCACAAAGGAGAACTTTGAAAATTTTGTACAACCAGGATAGAGCTGACGCTTCGCCTCTTTCATCACATTTGCAAAAAATGAGTCATTCACATGAGAGTTTGCATCGATATTTCCATCTTCATTTTCACCATCCTGGTTAGTAACCTGTTCTCGCTGTGTGTAGGTCTTCTAGAATGCCTTCAAACCGATCAGCCCCAATATTGACATCCTCGGTCTCACCAATTCCATGTATGTAACCATCCTCATGCACATGAACAGAATTTTCAATAATAGCTGGATCAAATTCCTCTCCATGATGTATCCACCGAGTATAAGTAGTTTCCATTCCATTCATCAATATGTGCTTCTCCACAATGGATTGATGCTTGGTTCTCCTGATTAAGGCATCTGCTGCATGGGCATAATATTTTCTCATCTTCCCTGAATTTCCCTTTAACAAAGTTCATAAATTCTTTGACACCTTTAATGTATTCATGAGTAAACGAGTGTACCATGCACCCAATTTCTATCCATCTGTTCAAGCATCGGACAAAAATAAATCGGTAACTCTGCACATCCTATTTCTAAATCGATGTCAAAGAATTGGAAAACACATCTATACCTCTGCAGGCTGATGTTGAGAGATGGGGAAGAAGGGCTGCCTTTAGGGCGTGGGTGACTAGAGATCCACGAGGAGGAGGTGCGGTCAGCACCGTAGGCCACTTCCAATTCACGAGGAAGAGGCTGCCCAACCGGCAGTGGCAGCCGGCGGCGGCACTGCCTCGATGGCGACCTGCAATGGCGCAACAAAATGTCGAGTGCTGGCGATGCCGGATGGCGAGCTTAGAGGCTCCTAGCAAAAAGATTGACCTCCCCTCACCTGGTGCATACGCGGCAAGGGAAGAGTCACCGTCGGCGACACCGGCGCCGCCGAGCCAATGGCGAGCGGTGGTCGAATTTTCCCATCTCGTCTGTTACTTCAAAGACACTAGCATGCGACTTGTGAATTGTTATTACTAATTTAAAACTGTTCCAATCTAACCACATTTCGTGAAGTAGTGCAGTGGTAAGTCCGTAGCGATCATTGAGCCAGGTCACGAGTTCGAATCCTTGAGGAAGCACAAATTTTTTATGCTAATAGCCTCGGCGAGCACCGACAATGGGTCCCACATGGCAGGGAAGAGGGATACAATGACATGTGGACCCCGAACCACCGGAACTTGCAAATAGGTTCACACCCAACAAGTGGGTCCACGGTTCCGATTCACGTATGAAGACCTTTTTTCAATTATTATTTCAACCATGACGGAATTTAATAATTGTCATGAAGGCGGCAGCAAATCCGTGACGACTGATGTTTCCATTTCATGACGACTTGTATTAGATCGTCATAAAAACCATCACTAAGTTCTGGTGGGTTTCGGACCCATAACTATCGGTGACGAACACGTACAAATCGTCATAGAATGAGTTTGTTTGTGACGGTCAGCTTAAACGTCACTCCGAGTTTGTCATGGATCAATGGGATTGTTGTAGTGTGACAACGCCAAGAACCTTGGCGTGCGGCCAAGTGGGAGCCCTAGCACATTGAGGCATTTTTGCCGTGCATGTATGGTCTATTCCATCTTCATGGGAATTGTAGGGGTCCAACTAAACCTATAATAATTCCCATGAATCAAGGCATGTATGGTCGATTCTATCTTTCCAATAATTTAGTGTTGTGTATGTGTGCAACAGAAAATCAGGACATGTATGGTAGATGGGGAGGTCAGGTCCATTTGTCATTTATATGCAAGAGCAATCTGTTCCATGGATCTATTAAATTACATGCATTTACTCATGTATATGTATTAGTATGTGAGCATTGAATAATATCATAGCTAGATATTATTAGATGTAATATGCTTTAAGGCCACTCTCAATGGCAGTTTTGTAAGCATTAAATGAGGCGTCACATCAGCTAAAGTGATGATATGACAAGGTAATTAATATAAAAGAGATGGGGATGAAATTCTAATGAAACTTCTATTGAGAACATAAAGTTTCATCATAACATATTTTAACCAATCTCATTGCATCAAATACATATTAATTTAATGATACAACTTGTCCAGTAAAATCGTGAGATGAAACCGTGTACTGAGAGTGACTATTTCATCCACCAAATCATGTCTCCAAATCTGATGTGACACTCTTGGTAAGTGTGAGATAAAACTATACACCGAGACTGGCCTAAGTGAAATTGTACTAGAAAAGAAGTAATATGCGCACATATAGAAACCTCCTCTCATGGCATCCAAACATCCAAGACAAACTTTCTAGCTTTATAACTTTTGTTTATGTCTCCAAAAACAGGCATACCCCAACATTTCTCTTGTAGTTGATTTTCTTAGGCAACTTGATTGGTTCCATTTAGATATGTTACAAAATGTTGCTCATGCTCTCTGCTAGTGCAAGCCATTATCTCTCTCCATTTGTTAATTTCATGCTCCAATTTGCTGATTCTTCGTGTATATGGTGATGCCCTCTAATGATCTATGTCTTCTCTCCTTAGTGTGTTTTCCTATGTTCCTCTCTTATCTTATTTCCTTGAAGACTAAAGATTTAATGTAATACTCATGTTTGATCGTTGCTAAGGTTTATTTGTGGTACAACATCAGCGATAACCCAAAACACTTAACTGGATTAGGTTGGCTTTCGGGTGATCTTATCTTCAAAGTTTGACCTACTCTTATGTCAAACAATGGTTAGTGAAGCACTAAATGATGAAGTAGATTAAGATTGATACCTCATACAAGAATATGCTATTACTCTAAATAAGTAGCTTATTATATATGTCTTGAACAAATTCCGAACTACAAGTCATCTATGCCAACCCTCCTTACTTTAGTGTTTATGTGTGTAAGCATGCAACAAATACGGGGTATCACATGTAATATGTTTTAAATCAAGCGATAATAGAAAAGAAGCAATATGCATATGCATACAAACCTGCTAGAATTGTCAGATTTAGTGAATATATGAACAGCTACCTCTAGATGTGATACAAGCATATACATACGTGCAGAAATGTAATTCTTGAACTTTACCATCAGTACTCTAACAGGTTAAAAGAAAAATTAGCAAAATATGCTACAAGCACAGTTGAGTTATCGTAATATCTTCGAACTTGATGACAATGCTATATCTTGACAAATTTTCTTAAGCATTTATCATTCTATGGGAGTGGAACATACCCTAACCAAGTTCCCTAGACATTTATTGCATTAACCCTGAGAAGTGAAGCTGAACTAGTACCGAATTTGTAGGTGTAATATGATTTCACTCAAGTGGTACTAGATTACAACCTTCTATAGTAACTTTGATTATATGAAACATCAAGACAATATTTCTAGTTTTAGAGATTTCTTACTCATGTATCCTATAAGGAAAAAAGTTGAATATTTTACACTAACCTTGATGTTTGTGGCTTAGCAAAATTGGCATAATAATATCGCTATATTCAAGAAGAAATTTTTGTTGTACCCATTTCATTACAAATTATATGACCATTTAGCCTTCCTAAGTTTTGTCAGATTATATGTGATATTCTTTTCCAATTCATATTTTTCTCTTTCGAATCTATCTCTAATTCCCTCTCCTCGTTTCTATACACCAGATCTTTCCACCTTTTCTTAATTTTTGTGGCTATAGTCAGACTTTGGCTTTGAAACATTTGTGCCATCCCATCAGGCCGTCAGGGCCTATATGATTCTCTTCTGTTCTTCTCGACATGGCACATGCAGTTCATCGAATTTATTTTTTTCTCTCACCGACGGTATTGCCGTCAAGTTGTAGTAAATCTGAAAAGTTTTTAATTCATTCTTGAACTATGACGTGATGTGGCTCTAGTAGCAAAATAACGATCAGTTTCTAATTTTTGTGTGAGATGGTTTTCCATCCATTTCTGAATCTGCAGATCGGATACGCATGAACGTCAGATCTGCCGCACCAATTCGTTTTTTTGTTTAGAAAGAAGGGTAATTGCAGCAACCGAAAAGTAAAGAATACTAGTATGCACTAGTTGGTCAAGGTCCATCAACTGAATCGAACTGCAGAAATGAAACAAACGTTGTACTATACTTGCAAACATCTTGCGCGTATTGACGACGCATCGTTCCACAGGTATAACTCCAAATACGTATGTACAGTACTAGTGTAGGTAAAGGAAGTTAAAGCCTAGCGAGTCGTCAACAGCACCTTCCTGATCGAGTGATTCACCACCGGACGTCGGTGAGCGCATGAGCCTGAGACGACGTCCGTTGCGCCGGGCACCCCGCTTCACGAGTGTCAGACAGAACTCCGAACGAACATGTGACCTGCTGGCCCGCCGTTAACTCGCGTTAATATCGGGCCGGCGGCAGCAGTGCCGGACTGCCGGTCATTGCAATGAACGCTTTGATGATTTATTTATTTTTGAGATTCTGCTTTGTCTGATGATTTAGTTTCTTTTTTTTAGACCATGATGATTTAGTTTCAAAAAGACAGTACTAGTTGATTCGATGCAACAATTAACCGTAGGCTGGGCCCCTTACGAAAAGAGAACAAAATCATAACGGGCCATGGTCTATGGCTGGGCTATGGGACTGGAGGCCCAGCGTGAGCACGAGAACTTGTAGAGCCCAATATTACAAATCCAGCTGTCAGCACTCACCCAAGAAAACTTGTGAGAACCGAGCGTAGCTCGGTTGGCTTGCGCTGGCGGTTGCCAGCGAGCCCGCCCGCGTTCGAGCGCTGCTCGACGCGGGCGTCTCACCTCGGGGATTTTCTCCGTCTCTCCAGGCTTCGGTTCCGGATAGAATAGGAGTACGTACTGCAGCGTCTTGCGTTCGATGGGGCTGTGCGTTTACATCTGGCTGAAGGATCTCGAGTCCTTCCAATCTCAGATTAGGCGTGTGCTTGAGCAGCGCGCGCGTGTGCGTGCGTGAGGTGTGAGTGTGGTGTGAGTGATGTCGTGTGCGTTCGAAATTGTACTCTTCTCAAAAAAAAAAAAAAAAAACCCAAGAAAACTTGTAGGTATGGTCCTGCATATTGGGTGATGACCATCCCTGTTGACTGAGCTCAGTTACCTGCCTTTTTTGGGGGGCAACAAATATGACTGAAGAAATAAGTCAATAAGCGAGCTCTTCTCATAAGTCTATGAATGAAAACAAAGAACCTCAATTGACACACAAGATTCTTCCACCTGGGAAATAGTATCACAAATGCCAAAGCATCGTCACCAAATCAACCTCTGCATGCCCGGCACGGCGGCAGCGTAACGGATCATTACCTACATTTTCGCTCCCGGAATGAAGAATATCAGTGTGCACTAGACCAATAAGACAAAACATGCTTATCGTCCATTTATACGGGTGATTTCCCGGATTGCACCGTACCAGAGGGCGCTGCGCTGTCGGCATCACTATGTAGTGCGCAACAATGAAGTGTATCAACAAGTGCACCTTTTCGACGGAGCTGTCATCACGGCAAGGTCCTACCGCCCAAACGCAGTATTGGACTTGCTAAACCTCGGCGAGTTATTTCTTTAGGAAAAAGGAAGCCTTGGGGAATCATCATCAGCAGGAGGTAAAAGTCATGATCGTTACTCAAAGTGCCTGGGGGACGAAGGAAACCCGAGAGAGCTGCGCATGCGGCAGGAAGAAGGCGAGCACGCCACATGAGGACGACGGACACGCAAGCCATCCCGCCGGTGACTGCCCACCTAAAGCGACGTTACACCACGGCGGCACAGCCCAACCAACAGCCTACCTCCAAAACAGGAAAAGCTGCCAGTGTGCCAGCGCGCATTCGCCCTGATCTGCGCGTGTTCGATGAACACCAACCAGTCCTTTCACGAGGCTCGTGTGGTGTGTGCCCGTCTCGGTCTGACGAGAAAGACAACGGGTGAAGGGAATGGAACGAGAATGCCGCGTGGTTCTCGAGGGGAATCGGCAGCAGTCCTCCCGTTCCCATAAACAAACCGCCTCCGGAATCCCGCCGTGATCGCCCGGCCGCGTCGGGATCGTACGAGCGCCGTCGGAGCAAAGCGACACGGTCACATGCCTCCGTGACCACCCCTCGTCGCGCGCGCTCGGCACGTTCCGGCCCAACAGAATCGGCGGACCCGCGCGCGCCGCCCATATATCCCACTCCCTGCACTGCACACCTGGTCATTCACTGGCAGTGGCATCGACAGCATGGCGAGCGCGTTGCCGTGCCTCGCAGCGCTTCTCTTCTTCGGCGCCCTCGCCTCCTCGTCGGAGGCGTGGCCGGCGACGCCGCCGCCGCTGCCGGTGCTCCCGATCCCGACGGCGGCGCAGCTCAGGTGGCAGCGCCGCGAGATCATCATGTTCTTCCACTTCGGCATGAACACGTTCACGGACTCGGAGTGGGGCACCGGGTCGGAGCGCCCGGCCCAGTTCGCCCCGGCCGCGCTCAACGCCTCGCAGTGGATGGACGCCGCGGAAGCCGCGGGCGCCTCGCTGGCCATCCTGGTGGCCAAGCACCACGACGGCTTCTGCCTCTGGCCGTCCGCGTACACGGCGCACTCCGTGCGCGCCAGCCCGTGGCGCGGCGACGTCGTGCGGGAGTTCACCGGCGCGGCCAGGGCGCGCGGCCTCGACGCCGGGATCTACCTCTCGCCGTGGGACCGCCACGACGCCCGGTACGGCGACGAGGCGGCCTACAACGAGTACTACGAGGCGCAGCTGCGCGAGCTCCTCACCGGGTTAGTTATTACTATCACTATGAACATTTCGGCAACAGAAAGATGAAATCTGCGGCGCGAGGTTTAGGTACGGGAGCGTGTCGGAGATCTGGTTCGACGGCGCCAAGGGCAAGAACGCGACCAACATGACGTACCACTTCAGCGAGTGGTTCCAGACGGTGCGGCAGCTGCAGCCCTCAATCAACATCTTCTCCGACGCCGGCCCGGACGTCCGCTGGGTCGGCGACGAGAAGGGTACGCCGGAACCACCTGCTGGTCCACCGTCAACCGCTCCGCGATCACCATCGGCGAGGAAGGCATCGAGAAGTACGTAGCACCAACCACACGTGCCCCGAATTTAATCAGCTGTCCCCAATGAATTCTTTAACAGACCACGCTCTTTGCTCCTGCTGCAGGTACCTGAACGAGGGCGATCCGCGGGGCACGGACTGGGTGCCGCCGGAGTGCGACGTGTCCATCCGCCCCGGCTGGTTCTGGCACGCCAACGAGACGGCCAAGCCGCTGCCCCAGCTCCTCCAGATCTACTACAACTCCGTCGGCCGCAACTGCGTGCTCCTCCTCAACGCACCGCCCAACGCCACGGGCCTCGTCGCCGCCGCCGACGTGGCGCGCCTGCGCGAGTTCCGCGCCGCGCTGGACGCCATCTTCGGCGCGGACCTCGCCGCCGGCAGCGAGGCCAGGGCCAGCAGCGAGCGCGGCGCCGCGTTCGCGGCGGGCAACGTGCTCGACGGCCGCGACGACACGTACTGGGCGCCCAAGTGCGACGAGGCCGGCCGCCGGAACGGGTACTGGATCGAGCTCCGGCGATGCTCGCCGGAGCGGCCGTTCAACGTGGTGCGGATCCAGGAGCACGTGGCGCTGGGGCAGCGCGTGCAGCGGCACGCCGTGTACGTGGACGGCGCCGCCGTGGCCAACGGCACCACGGTCGGGCACAAGCGGCTGCACCGGCTGCCCCGGCCCGTCGCCGGCCGGACGGTCAGGGTCTGGGTGGCGGCGGCGCGGGGCCCGCCGCTGCTTTCCGCGGTGGGCCTCCACCTCGACCCCTTCGTCGCGTCAGGCACCATGTGATGCGAATGATTGGCGTGACGTGGTGCGTCCACGTCGCCGCCCGATGCACGCACACACAAGAAGCGCCCGGATTGCGACGCGCCTCCACCGGCAAGGGCGCGCCGGCAGGAAAGCGGCGTCCGTGATCGGAACCGCATAAAGCGACATTCGGTTTGGATGCAACTTAAGCGGCCGTTCGTGATCGACATTCATCTATGATCCAACTGTCGTCTTCCGTGACTGACGAAACGCACAGAATAATACCTTGGTTTGGTGTAAACATGTAAACATGGCGGTGAATGGAGCATTTGAGCTGTCCCCGCTGCAACTCGTGCTACTAGTTCACCTTCGCCTCTCTCGCAACCGACACGGGCACGTGATCACAAATTCGCAACACCATAAAGCGAGTCCTTCGATTGAACAGTTCCGTTCAATAGGAAACGTGCCGAATAATCCTCTTCTTAGGTGCGGGCGCAATGGCAACCGGACACAAATGGTCTTCTACAGTTGGTGCCACTAGTTCTTGTGACGATACCCAAAACCATCGACGTTCCACAAGGGCGTCAGGGGCACCAAACAGGCTAAGTAGCATAATTAATCAGAGTTCAAATCAAGATGTAACTTATAATGCTTATATAGCTTCACTGTGAAGTCACAAAAGTTGGTTTGGAGTATCAGATCAAAATTTTACAGTCATGGCAAAATTGATCGTCATAATCTAGGTGATCAAACACTAAACAGACTAAATAAAGCCGATACAGTCCCAGCCAAAACTGACTGTGTTCCCTCCCGTCTTCCTCAACCATGTCAAAAATGGCACTGCATTCAAATGTTCATTACGCCACAACAGATCTAATTTCTCCTGTTAAACCTGCTGCCACCGCCTCCCCTACCAGAAAACCCTCTGCCGCCTCCACCTCTCCCTCTGCCGCCACCGCCTCGACCACCACCAGAGAATCTATTGCCACCTCCACGGCCAAACCTTCCACCACCACCTCTTGGCTGCTCATTCTCTTGCAAACGTGGCAGCTGTTTCACTTCATCAATTGTCACCATGGCAGCATTCTCCGCACCTGCAGTAATCACATGGAGTTAAAGAGTTGTTGCCCCACAAACACAAAATGATTAGATTTTTTAATAAAAAAACTAGAGTTCAATTGCATTTACAAAAACATCTTTAGGGTGTAGACCAGCAACACTCCTACATGTTTGTCAGTTTTTATCATATAAGTAGAAGTACCTTGAATGTAGTCTTCAGCATCTGCCGCCGGAACATCGAAAACAACACCTGTTCCATCAAAAGTGAGGGTAGCACCCTTTACATCTGCAAGTTTCTCTTCTGGCATGAACTTTTTCAAAATAGTAAAACCAAACCTGCAAGCAGTAAAAGGCTTTTCAGTCAGTCGAGGATCACAAGCAACTCATGACCGACAAGTGATCATGTCACTTACCCTGGTGACCACATAGGCCTGCCAGTTTGAAGATGCAATGTAGTGTAATCTTCCATGGCAGAAAGCAAAGATCTTTTCTTTATGTCAGTGTAGCCCTAAAAAATAGATTTCCCATTAGTAATTACATATTGCAGTAGAAACTATAAGTAGAAAATATAAAAAGAAAACAACTTACAACTGCCTTTGCGAGTGCTTTAGCTAGCAAGTCAACTGCAGACATGGTGGATGAATTCAACAATTCCTCTGCTTGCTGCCGGAAAATAGGAATAACACTGCATAGCATCCAACCACAGTTAGCAACACAAACCCCTTCATTAAGAAAACATTTGTATCTTGTTGATGCAAATATCTTACCTGTCCGACACACTTGCAATGGCATCAGCAGCTTCATTACCAGCAGATTGTGCAACATCAGTAGGCTGTGGTGCAGAGATATGTTCAAACCGCACCCCTGACTGTTGTTCTAATCTAGCCACACTGTACTTATACCTGGGCTCATAAAGCATAACAGCGACACCAGTATTGCCTGAAAATCAACATGCATCTCTTTAATAGCCATCCATTTCTAACAATAGTACAGACAAAAGCATCCTATTAACGTACCTGCTCTCCCTGTCCGACCTGACCGGTGTATGTAAGCTTCAACATCACGTGGAGGTTCACACTACCAAGTTATGAATTAAGTCAATAAAAAAGGATCATCTGTGTATTAAGTTTGGATCAACTGCAAAACAAGCCATACCTGTATGATAAGCTGAACATCATTAATGTCAAGGCCACGAGCTGCTACATTTGTAGCAACTAAGGATTGGAATTTACCGCTCCTAAATGCAGTTAGGATGACCTGCAAATCACCCAATTTGAATATTGAAAATTAGGTATGGCTCATTGAAATTACAAACAATTATAGTCACTTAATAATGAATGAATGAAATAACATGCTGGCATTATTTACATCTGGATTTCATTTAACACAGTAATGCAATAGATTTAATGCAGGTTAACAAGACAATAGGATCAGTCAACTGGAAGCATTGCCTCTATATGCTAAAATAACATGGTTAATCTGAAGAATCTCTTACCTCACGCTGAGCTTGCACCACATCTCCATGCAGAGCACGGGCTCCAGGGATCAAACCAGCAAGCTCTGATGCAGAATCCTTAGTCTCAGTGAAAATAATTGTTCGACCTCCGCTGAACAAATAAGATATTTAGGAAAATGGATGCGAACTAACAGTAGAATCGAGAAAATTAAGATCTTGGCAGGAGTTACATACTGGCTATAGCATTTGATAATGTCTGGGATAACTTGAGCCCTTGCAGCCTTGTTACAAGGCAGAGCAAGATGCTTAACGGATGCACTAGCTTTCAGCTTCTCATTGCCAACAAGATCAACTGTTCTTCTGTCAGTTTTCAGAAACCTCATGGAAAGCTACAGATATGCCAAAGAAACTATAATAAGCACCGGCATAGCCTCAGTTCATATTTAAGAAGTCAACATGAACGTACCTTATTCACCCAGTCCGGAAGAGTGGCACTAAACAGAAGTGTTTGTACTTTGGTAACATCCTCAACCTTTCCTGTTCATACATTAAAGGTTCTGATAAGTGACTATTGGAACCATTCAGAAACAAATTAAGCAACATTTCTAGGTCTTAGGTTTGCATAGCCAAAAACAAATCAATTAGGAACAACCAACATGACCACATGCTCAGAAAATTGAACAAAAATGCTGCCATACCAAGAATGAGCTCAACGTCATCAACGAAGCCCATGTTAAGCATCTCATCAGCTTCATCAAGGACACGAAATTTCAAAAGCTTCAAATTGAGATGTCCCTTTACAATTAAATCCTGTGCAACAAAGCAATGCAAACATAAGAACACAATAATGAATAGATCTCTATGCAGTTGACCAAAGAAATCAACAACAACAGCAAAAACGTACAATTACCTTGACACGACCAGGAGTTCCAACAACAATGTCAACCCCCTTTTTCAATGCCATTTCCTGAGGCCGATAAGGAGAACCACCGTATACACAGCACGCAGAAAGCCCAAACGCCCCACCATAAAACGCAAAGTCGGCGTGCACCTGAAATTAATTGGGATGGGGTCAAAACTTAGTTGTATTTCTTATCTTATTGAGAATCAAGTAGCTCTAAAACTTTACCTGGTTGGCAAGTTCTCTGGTTGGCAGCAGAACCAAAACACTTGGAGGCCTGCTAAAGTCGGTTTTCCTGGATGCCTTGTGTGTCCCATTGACCAATGACTCCAATATAGGCAACACAAAAGCCAATGTTTTGCCCTACAGTAATATATCACCGTCAGTAAGACAGACCGTAGTGAAGAACTTAAAAGCAATGCTAATGCACAATCCAGCTCCAGAAACTACATGATGCTAAATGGAACAGAAAGTTTTGCAGTTGCTAACTGACAGAAACAGCCACTACACTTCGAGCTAATGCCAAAGCGTCATAATGGTCGATACCATGGCAGCAATGCAACACTCCAGAACAAAAATTCTGGCAGGAATTATGATTTTACTAGAATTCCTACCACAACAGTCCCCACAGTGATCATCAAGGATTGCAATCAAGTGTACAGGTGCATCAAGTCTACCAATTTAATGAGCAGACAATGTTATTATAAGCAACTAAGCTTTGCAAATCTAGGAAACAAAACCAAGCAGAATACAAAAGGATTTGTCACCTGGCCAGTGCGCGCGCGGCCCACCAAGTCGTTGCCGTCGAGGACGAGGTCGAAGGTTGTGGCCTGGATGGGGAACAGCGCCTTGATGCCCTTAGATTTGAGCCTCTGCTGCAGCGGCTCCGATATCCGGAAGTTGGCGAGCGCGTTGGGATCCGCAGGATCCTCGTCGCTGCTGGCCGTGAGGTCGCCGTCGCCCTCCTCAGAGCTCGAGCTGGCCATCTCCACGGTCTTCTTCTCCTTTTTCGCCTTCTTCGCGGCGGGCGCCGGCTCGTCGGAGCTGGTGCTGCTCCTCTCCTCGTCGGACGAGGCCGCCGGCGGAGGGAAGGCTCCTTCGCCTTGCGCTTCTTCTCCTTCTTCTCCTTCTTCTTGGAGGCGGCTGCCTCCGCCTCGGCCTCGGCGGCGGCGGCGGCGGCGGCCTTGAGCTGCTTGCGCTTTGCCTTCTTGGCGGCGGAGTCGTCGATGGCCATGGGCTCGGCGGCGGCGAGCGCGGGAGACATGGTCGTCGAAGGGTAAAGAGCGGTAGCCGCGGCGCTTGGAGCGGGCGGTTGAGCTCTGGCGGCTGCGAGGAGAAGCGCAGCCGGAAAAGAGGGAGAGAGAAGGTGGGGGGCTTGGAGTACTTGTAGGTATGCGGCGCAAAACCCTAGCTCGTGAGGGGCGCGTGACTGAGCCTGAGCCTAGGAGGGTCGTGCGCCCACGTGGCGCCTGAGATATTTTTCGGACCGGTCGACGAATGGGCCGTTTCGTGGCGGTAACGTTTCCTCCTGTCTGTGCCGTCACCCAGTGGCCCAACATTCTGATGGGCCTGCCTCTACGGCCCAGGCAACGGTAGCCAATCTTCCTCTCCTTGTGCCAGACAGCCAAAAAAAAAAAAAACCCGGAGCAACAGTCCCCAACCCCCAAGTCCCGGAAAATATTTTTATGGCACCGGTGCCATAGAAATTGTGTGGCACCGGCCCTCCTATTACGCCACGTTGGCAACGATTTTCCAGCTAATTCTGTAACTTCCTTCTTTCGTTTTGACGGCAGGGCCACCGGCTTGGATACGAGGTGAGATGCTGCTCGATGGGCTGCGGCTCTTTGATCAATTAGCGCGACCGGAAACTGAGATACTCTAAAAACTGAGATACTGTTGTTGGCGATTAAAAGAAATATCTGTGGTTGTACTTTATTATTCTGTGACAAAGATAGAACTATATAGTTATTCTATATCTGAATATGATCACTTTTTTTTGTCATGACACGTTGATGCACAAGCCCAATAGATTAAAATAATGTACGATTTGATGGTCCTTGAAATATCTGGTCCAACAATTTACACTAACTACACAATCTTAAATACTGCAATAATAGAAAATGTCAAATTACAAAGGAATTTGAGAAATGAAAAATGAGCAGGCTGATAGAAAAAGGAATGCAACAGATCAGACCATCCTACATATTATTCCATCTTGATGCATATCATTCATTCTGAGGAAAATATAATCTTCGTGAAGTCGAAAATGCTGCAGCATCAGTCTCTTCTTGTAGCAAAATATTTGTATACCCTCCTTGGACTAAAGGAAAATATGTGACAGCAGAATGTCCAAAAGGCATAGTATTCGCCGAAGTCGATTCATTAACAACAACATCAAGATTTGTCAGGTTAAGTTCCTGTAGCAGTAAAAGGAGATTATTTATGCACTATGTAACTCCAAGAGTAGATAACTTTAGATTCTGAATTTATAGGACTTACACTAACACATGAAGGCATGTTTACATCAATATTTGGTAATTCTCTTGTACTGACTCGTGAATGTGCATCCAGATCCATGTTTGATGACTTCCTTTTACCTCCACCTAAAAAAATTTACAAGAAAAAAAGTTGAGAAGTTATTACTGTTGAATATGCCATCATGTAAATATTCAGTATAAATTGCTCGATTGACCTTTCTTTGTTGTATTCTTAGAGGATTTCTGGTTTCCTCTCTCAAGCACATGTCTTTTTCTTTGTTGCATTGGGCCCTTTATGCGTGAGGGGACTCTAAATGACACACGTGTCTTTGCAAAATGTTCGAGTGCAATCAAATGAACACCGAGGAATGGCATTGTCATCTAAGCTTATCTAACTTAGAAAATCTTCTATTCCTGAAGCCCACTTGTTAAAACTATCTTCCAAGTATTCGACAGCCTTTTCTGAATCCGAACATTGCAGCGCAACAGAAATCATCTTTCGAGATATATATGCGCATCGTGATGCTAAGTTTCCCTTGTTTTCATCCTTTTGAATTGATTTTTTCTTAGCATATTTGGTCCATCTACTGAATATATACTGAGGTGGCAGAATAAATATCTTGTTGTAGCTATAGACTCTCATAATATGCTTGCATAACAAACCTACATGTGCAAAGAGTTTCCATTATGAAAAGAAAAATAAATGACTAAATGATAAATTGATGATGCTACGAATTGTTAAAATAGAAAATACCTTCACATTCAAACATCTTGCAAGAACACGATGTATTCAAGTTATCTGAATGGAATACCACTACTGCTTCATCCTCATCATGATCCGACCTTGTAATTTTGTAAGTACTCGTTGTTCCCTGCTGGAGCAGCAATGTGCATATGAGAGGGAACTGTTCTTTGAACTCCATCTCAAATTCAGCAAAGAGATTCCTGGTACAAGATTCAGCAGCTGTCTTCAACAAAGTCAAACTAGACACATAGATATTTGGATCGGTGTGGCGTGACTTAAAGTCCTCGGTTTTCTCATTTCGACGGAGGCGAGAGACACATTTTTCATATTCTACTAACAGTTCGGACATGGATAATTTCCTTCGAAAAGTTTGCTTGAACGCATTGTTCATTCCTTCACTCCTTTGAGTTGATGTTATTCCAGCACAAAAAGAATCACGCCGGTGGACAGTAGCCCATTTCTCACGAAGGTTATATATGTTTTGTATCCAAGAATTATCATGAAGCTTGTAAGTATCCAAAAGTTGTTTCCACTTCAGTTCAAAGTGCGCTACTGACCTTTCTTCATATACACAGTTCTTGAACTCATGAAGAAACCCAGAATTGTTGCTAATTACATGACTAAGATTTGTGGCTGCATTTTGATATATGTGCCACAAACACGAGTCAATGACATGAGTTTGGAAATACAATCCTGATTGCCTTTGCCAATGAAGCACACTTGGTCGGAGAAAATTGTTTCGGGTGGTTTGCTAGACATTGCTTGCATGAAGGTTTCAAAGAGCCAAATAAATGATTCAGACACTTTGGTCAAATAACAATGCGGCACCAAAAATAATTGTTTGTTTGTGATGATTAGTCCCAAGGATTGGAGCAAAAGGCATTTCAAACTTGTTTGTCTAAAATGTGGTGTCAACTGACAAGACATCCCCAAAGTATTCATAATCTATTATAGCTTGCCCATCAGTCAAAAAAAAAATTAACTATGCTGCCATCCTCTCGGATCCAATTGTACAGAGTGAAAAAATGAAGGATCATCTATTTGCTTCTTCTTCAAATACTTCACTAAGGTTTGTGCATCTTCTGCTTCCAAATATTTTTGCGCTCACGATTAAGATAATTATTGCAATTCACAGGAAGAAAGGATACATTCCGATCTCCACCTGACCATTGTTCATAGAAATTGTATATGCCGGTTGGTCCGATTCCTCCGTCTCGCATTTTTTTCATGATGTGTTTATCAGCCTCCAAAATACGACGATGTGACCTAACCATATGCCTCTTATCCGGACTGACAAAAGCATGATTATGATTCAACACAACTTTCCGCACTTCCCAAACGCCTTCTTTAGAGACAAAAAATTGGACACGAGCCTCACAAGATGACCTTGTTGAAGCACGTTCTTTCTTGGTCTCACGTGTTGAATGAACACTTTTTTCACCTTCGTTGCTACATACAAAATACTTGGCACGCAAACTTCCATCAGTTCTTGTTTTTGAATGGCATTTCCTAATACCGAACCCAACTTTTCCGGCATATAAGTTACAAAAGTCATATGCCGAGTCTTCGATTTGAAGGTCATGCCAACCTTAGGCACATATTCAGAGGTAGGACTTTGATCATATTCCTACAAATTATAAAATATTTTAATCTACTGTCTACCATGTAAATTAGACCGAATCAAAGAGACAATATAAGTTCAGATTGGATCACTCCCTATACGCAACTGATGAAATCCACATATAGGAATAAAGAGTTCATTCTTTAGAGAAGATGTGCATTCGTTACCTGTGAACCCACAGGAGAATCTTCTCTAGCCATCTCATCACCGATGCCGCCATTTGCTGCATCCAATGAACCATGCGCTTCTTCTTCATCACGTTGGGGAGTATTGGATGAGGAAGCCATATGATTGGCAGCAGCCACACCAGTTGCAGTGATTCCCACGGAGGTTGCCATGCAACCGCCGTCGGCCGCCAATCTGCAATTAGGTTAATCACCGGCCAATTTGTGATTAGGTTGGCTCCCGCCAGGGGCAACGTGGGAAAGAAAAAAAGCCTGAAAAGATGAAAATTACGGGGTTAGCTGGAAAATTACGTTGCTACGTGGCGTAGTAGGAGGGACGGTGCCACACAATTTCTATGGCACCGGTGCCATAGAAATATTTTCCCCAAGTCCCCGCATCGATCCCATTCCCCTCCCCGGCAGCAAACCCCATCGCTCACAGCTCACCTCCCCTCCTTCGCCTCGCTGAGGTAGTGGGGTTTTCGCGGTGCACCATGGACGACGGCCCCGATCTGCGGTGATCGCGCCGTGCTCTGCTGCTTGGCCTCGCTGCGAGGGCGCTCGCGAGGCCTGCGCCGGCCCCAACAACAACCATGCCCCCTCCCCTGCGCCTGCGTCTGCGTGTGGCTCGGCGTGATCGTCCTCGTCGCCGTGGTCGTGGCGGCGTTCGCCTTCGTCGTCCCCTTCCGCGTCTCCGTCGAAGAGGCCTCGCTCGCTCGCCTCGAGCTCGCCTCCCCGAGCACCACCAACGGCACCGGCGGCGCGGCGGCGGAGTCCTCCTCTGCCTCCCTCTCCCTCTCCTATGACGTCTCCCTCGTCGTCGCGCTGCGCAACCCCAATTGGGCTATGCGCGCCGGCGCACCGGCCCGCTCGACCTCGAGCTGCGGTTCGGCGGCACCACGTTCGCCCGCACGCGGCCGGCGAACTCGGGAGCGGCGGGGCGGCCGAGTTCGCCGGGGAGCGCGCCGACGGCGTGTTCTACCTCGAGCTCGTCGTCTACGGCGAGGCCGGTACGAGGCCCACCCCCACAGGCGCAGTTTCGGGGCCACCTGCCCGCCGAGGCTCTCGCTCTCCACGGTGACCGCGCCGGCGGCGTTCGCGAGGGTCAAGTGCACCTAGGCATGCCATCTGTGCGTTTACTAGCTAATCCTCTGCAGGTTCCTATATGCACAATTAATCCATCTCTCTTGTGCAGTAATGACTAGCCGGTTACCTACCGATCGAGTAGACGATTGATTCAAATAGTTCTTTCCTGTCGTTCGTTCATCTGATTCTATTTTCCTATATATGCACATTCCATATATCTTGTTTCAACTGAAACTCTATGGTGTGGTAGATCACTAGATGAGAGTTGAAACCAAGTATCCGTGTATTGTAATCTACCCGAGTATCCGTGTGTTATAATCTACCTATTGTGATGGCATCGTGATGGTGTGTGTTGTGCAATTTTACTCTGAATTCTGTGGATCTTCCAAAAAGAAGTGAAAGGTGTTCCTACTCATTGATGTGGCAGTCTCTAAATTCAGAAAATGGCAATACCGTCCTTTTGTATTCCTGCAATTTCACAGATATAAGTAGTTTCTCATGTCATGCACTCATTCTTTCAGCTGATTCTAATTTCCTACATGCGCATTCCATATATCCTTGTTGGAATTAGATGGAGTGCGTTGTGCAATTTAACTCTGAATTTTATGGGTCTTTCAAAAAGAAAGGGAAAGGTGTTCCTACTATTAGTTCAGCGGTATGTAAATTGAGAAATGACAGAATCATGGGAATTTGTATTCTTTGATTTCACAAGTAATTTGGACCGTGCAGAATTATATTGACAGGCCTTTACCTTTTATTTTTGGTGAAGTAAGAAGCCTTTAGTCACATCCGAGCAATGGTTGGGCATGTTGCTTTCCAAGAATACGCATAGGCACAGACTGAAATGTTGCGATTTAGGCACATCACAGCTACGAGTCCCAGTTCGTGATTAATTTTGTAACAACTCTTTAGACTTCAAATCCAGCTGACTTGAAGTGGGTTACAAATCCCAGAAGTGCCTTTGCTACTCTTGAAAGTCATTTAACATGTAAATTCGGGAATAATAACATCCATGCATGATTGTCTTTTTAGATATGCAAGTTTTTGCTTATTACTAATGCTGTACCCATCGATGGTTTGATGTAGAGTGACGAAGTAGTCTTCTCATGTGATCCGTTCAACCAATACGCGAATTTCCTAGGCACAATCTATATATAATAACTTGTGAAGCTTCTAATGGTGAAATAGTTCGTGGAGTTGAAGCTGAGTTTCTGTGTATATTACTTTGTTGTGAATTCCTTCTGGCCTATAGTAGTGCAATGGATAGTGTGCAAATCTAACTCTGAATTTTGTTTTCTCAAAAAAAGAGGGGGGGGGCGAAGGAAAGGCGGTTTCCTGAAAAAGAAAGAAGGAACAGTCAACGGTGGTCCTATCCTTTAATAATGCAGTATATTCAGAACTAATATAATCAATAAGGTTTTGTACTGCTGTAATTTTACAGACATTTTGTCCACCGAACTGACAAAAAAAAGCCTCAAGTTGTTTTGCACGTAATTGATACATGGCGGTGCGAGCTCAAATGCGCTTGTAATGGCAGGTCAAGCAAATGGTTTGGGTATGCTGCTTTCCAAGACCCACCTTGCGTACGCTGCTTTCAAATGTGTCCTTGTAATGTAGTATGGCGTTGCGGATTGGAATCCAGCTGATTCGAATGAAGCTACCTGCTGGATTAAAAGTTCAGTGCCCTCCCTACTCTTTAAGAGTGTGGTTAACATGTATCGTCTTTTAAGAATGTGGTGCACTCTCTGTTCTTCGTTGCTGTACCAACCATCAAACACGGAAGATGCTAGCCGAGCCATGCGCCCGTCAGATCGATGCTTTGATCAGTCGACAGAGACAACACTCGTCTCGCGGCCCTGCCCCTTTCGCTCTCTGCGCGCAGGTCCAGACACGAAATGGGCAAAGCACGTCATGATCCGACCTCATCACCTGCGCGGCAGAGGCAGCAGCCATGGCGCGACCATGTTCAGTGGCGTAAAGGATCGGAGCCACATGTGAGCAGGCGGTGGGTGTTGGTGATCTCCCTTTCACCTCCACTGCCAATTACGTGAAGGCGTAGCCTACACAGATTTCTTTGATTGTTTGTGTTTCTCTGTGCTCTGCGGTATCCTTCCATTCCATGCCTTCCTAGAATAGGAATTTTCTGATCCAAAATAATGACCATTATTTTTTCGCAACTAATGGTCATTAGTTAGATCTAACGGTGTAGATTGAATTTTAGAAGTTAACAACTAATGACCATTAGTAAAGATAATATTGTCAAAATAATATGTTTATAATACAAAAAATTATCATAACTAATAAGTTAGTCAATTTTTACATGAATTTGTTATAAAATATTTATTTTAAATTTGATTAATCATTATCATTATTATTGTAGTCAATTTTTAGTGTATTTAACACATATTTGTATGAATAAAAATATTAATTATTAGTGCAATTACTAAACTACTCTTGAACTAATGGCCATTAGTTGAGGAAAATAATAGCCATTATTTTGGACCAGAAAACTACTCAATTAAAAATATCATCTTTTCAGTACTTTGATAACGTGGAACAATATTAGTGTCTTTTGGTCCATGAAAACCTGAAAAATGAACTAGTCCACCAAACTGACATGTGATTTAGCTTCTGACGTTAATGGAGGTGCAGGTGAAAAATGTTGGTGCTGAAGGAAGATGATTGTGCTTTGTGTATGCTGAAATCTGGGATATCATGAGGGACAGAGGCAGAGTGCAGGATGAACCGAGTTTCTTCCCAATTTTAGTTCATGGTGATTCTTCTTCATATTTCTCTTCTTTTGTTATTTGCTTAGTGTTTCACTTGGGATGATGTGCATCGTGCAATCCAAATCCAAATGCCAGTAATTTGTATGTTCTCCCGGCATTGTAAATCTGGATGGCAAAAGAGAGGGAACCGAGGAGCATAAAGCTACAGGTATTGAGATGGTGTTTAGTGTGCAATTTAACTCTGAATTAAGTGGATCTTTCAATCCTACGGTTTTCCTATTTCTACGTTTTGATAATCATGCGTTTCAAAGGAGCCTTAATGTGTAAATCCAAAAATAAGAGAATGAATCATGCTTTTCATACGAAATTTCGTCAGCGAATTGACAAGCATTTACTTTTAAAATTCGTAAATTAATGGTGGGGCAAACTCAAGGCACTTCGGTGCTAGTTCAAGCAGGGGTGCACGTAGTGGTAGTACACTGCTCTCGAAGACTATCCGTAGGCTTAGGCAAAAATGTGCCCTTGACCTTTACATTGCGGCTCCAAGACCAATTCTGGATCGTGATTTGAAAGCGGGTTAATAAAACGATATGTTTTCCAGTGTTTTGCGAGGTACCTAGAGGTATGAGAAGATATTTTGATCTGGACCGTTGATTGAGTGAGGGGCAAGGTATGGAATAAAAATAATCATTACCAATAGCATGGGTAAGGAAACCTTAGCAAAGTATGAAAAAAAGTGATATCACGAATAAGTTCAACAAGCAATTCAAACCTTAGTAAGGAAAGAATAAACTCAGTAAGGCAACAAATACTATGTGTTTTCACGATCGAACTTCACATTTGGCAGGCCATCATCTTTCTCGATGATTCTTTTATTTACTTTATGAACTGAAGAGCTTATCACGTCAATAATGATGGCACAAGCAATAGAAGAAGATTCACTAGACAGTATGTGCTCAAATATTATCGTTGACGATATGTTGTTTAAATAATTCGTGGTATAAGAACCCTTATCAATCACAATATAATGAGTAAAATCTAAATCAGGCAATGTAAATCTGATCTGAAACGATGCTCTGCCATGACCTGAGTCTTCATATTTGTTATCGCGATATGATCCATATCCTGTGTAGCATACTTTCCTAGCTGCTTGATGGGTCCATGTAAATCAGACCAAACAATGTAAATTACATGTTTCCTGTCTACTCAACGGAACCGGCTCACCTCATCTTGGGCTGGTTCAATAATCCTAAGTAAATTAGACCAAACAATGTAAATTACATCTTTCCTTTCATTGCTTGCGATCTATTTTGGTCACCATATAAAATTACTTTTCTATCCTTAATACGTAAGTACTTCCATTAATATTGAAGTACCTTTTGATTGGTACCTTCTATCATGGACTATTGAATCGAGGCCAACCGACGGTCCACATTCTTTGCAAACGCGGAAATAATAAAACTCCCAGAAGTGCCTTTGCTACTACTGACTCTTTAACATGTAAATTCGTGAACGACACCCATGATTGTCTTTTAGAAATCGGATTAGCCACATTTTTTTTACACCAACCACCGAACAGGGAAGCCATGAGAGGTTTGCATGTGTGCATCCCCAGGTCGATGCTTTGACCAGTCGTCACGCGGCCCTGCTACTGTCGCATGTCCAGGTGGAAAATGGGCAAAACACGTCATCGAGCCGACCTCGTCACCTGCGATGGCGCGGCCGGCCGTGTTCAGTCTCCAACTTGGGTAAAGGATCAGAATCACATGTGGTATCTCTTTCAGTTTCACCTCTCCACTCCATTGCCTGCTACTGCTACGGGAAAGCGAGTATTCCGCTCAGGACTGATCTTTCTTTGATTGTTCGTGTGCGCGTGCCCTTGATGATGGGGAACGTACTGCAAAGCATGTGGGTGCCTTCCTAGCAGCCACAGTCGTACAACATGTAAATCCATCGTATAAATTTATCAGAAGAAAATTACGTACATTGTTCTTTTTGCACGTCAATATTAGGGCAAGCGAAGTGTGCTGCGCCGTGCGAGCAAGAGATGGGTGCTCGGACGATGGGTTCAAAGAATTTTAGGCACGCCAAATGCAGATGAAAAAGTGCTCCAAGGTTCATTAATCATTACTGCTGGATGAAGGGGCTGATGGTTTTAACTGTTCCTCAAGAGAGGAATTATGTGACATCCTTTTTTTTTACTGACTGTGTATTCAACCGACCATGAAAGTGAAACCAATATCTTGCTGTTTTTTCACTTGAACATCACGCCTTGTGTGGGTCGTTGCATCTTGGGTGGACATGTACCGGTTGCATCTCTAGTCTTTACTTGTAGTAACTAGTAGGTCCATAGCGCGCGCCATCACCATTGCTTCCTCCTACACTAAAACAATGCAACTGAGTAGAGAGGTCTTGATGAGACTCACCTACGCCTGTTTCATCCGATGACGCAAAGGAGAAATGAATCACATGCAAGGGAAACTAGTGATTTATTTCCTAGAACTAAAATAGTGTGGGTTTTGGTGCTTGACGTTGCAGCGATATAGAAGGCCTTGCTCGGATGCTATCTATCTATACTGTGACCATCAATTGTGATGGAATAAATCCGTGTAGTAGGGATACTAGTCAGTGGCGTAGCTTGGATTTTACTATAGGGTATGCCATAATTTTTTCCCATATATATAATTCGGTTCAATCAATATATAAATGGTACAATCCATATATAATTCGCTAAGTAGTTTATAAATTACCAAAATAAACATATCAAATAATAAATTCAATACTTAAATTATAAAGTTTCCCACAATATAATAGAAATAGTCCAATTACGCATAAAAAAGTTCCACACACCTTTATAATATAGTTCAAAGAGATGTAATGTCTCCCTTCCTCTTCATAATTCAATAATTCTACATACAAAAAAAGATGTATCAATATTTTTTTTAGTTACAAGAACATGAATGGAAGATTTACAAGAACATGAATGGAAGATTGAATTGACGTGTCTTGCCTGTATCTATACCTCCACGGTCCAATGCCACTGCCTGCTGTCCGACGGTGTTGCTATGAAGGCGAAGAAGGATGGCCGGCGGCCGGCTGGACGGGCGGGCGGGCGAAACGGAAGCCCTAAGCCACGAACTCGCGATGAAGAAAGGAAACGTCAGAGGTACTGGACGGAAAGGAAACTGGTGTCGTTGCCTGTTTTTGTTAATGTTTTTTTCCATATTGATTGTTGGGCTATATTGCTAATTAATGGGCCAAATCTACAGGGTATGCCGTGGTCCACCCGGCATACCCTGTAGCTACGCCACTGATACTAGTAGGGATGCCGACCATGATGAACCGAATAAATTTGGAAGAACTACTCATGACCCTTTGATCACTTCGATCGTTTGATTTAATGTGAGATGGACGCTAACCCTACCATAAAAAATTATTCATCAGATTAATTAACAATATATATTAATTAACATATTGAACTACTCATGACCCTTTGATCACTTCGATCGTTTGATTTAATGTGAGATGGACGCTAACCCTACCATAAAAAATTATTCATCAGATTAATTAACAATATATATTAATTAACATATTACTGTTACTTTTATTTATATTATAAAAAATAAATAGTTTTTCTTTGGTCTACCACCGAAGCCAGCAGGCACCCTAGTCCGATTCTGTCGCTATCGACGCAGGTCCAGGTGCGAAATGCGCCAACTGCTTTGGCAGATAGGCAGCAGCCCTGGCAATGGGCAATGGCTAACAGCTATAAGGAGTAATTCCAGGTTAACCAAAGGGATCAAAATAAAGCGGAAGCCCTTCTCTCGTACCTCCGGTCCCACGTCCTGTCAAAACTGCGTGTAATTATCTCTTCGTGCCCTCTTTTATCACCCACCCCATTCTCTTCACTGTGCTGCATCCCCTACTACTAGTCTGCCACTGCCACTGAGCTTGAGCTGCCGGCAAACCACAGAGTGAAAAGCAGCTCCCCCAACACCGAGACCGGCGGCCGGACTTGCAGGAGAGCGACGATGATGACGGGCAGGATCAAGGAGGAGACCGCAGGCTGCTGCTGCATCCTCGGCGCGCTCACGCTCGTCATCACGCTCACCGCGGCGTACGCCTTCGTCGTCCCCGTCGTGGTCACCGTCGACGAGGCCGCGCTCACCCGCCTCGACCTCGCCGCCGCGCCCGCGCCTGACGGCAGCAGCGGCACGGTGCCGTCCCTCGCCGTCAACCTGACGCTCGCGGTCGCCGTGCGCAACCGGAACTGGGCCATGTCCGCCTGGCTCACCGCCCCGCCGGTCGGCGAGCTCCGCTTCCGCGGCGTCCCGTTCGCGCGCGGGTGGCTGCCGGTGGCGCCGCGCGCCTGGCGGCCGCACCGGATCCGCGCGCGGAGGACGGAGGCGTACCGCGTGTCGTCGGAGATCGAGGGCGTGCTCATGGCTGGGCTCGGGAGCGACGGCGTGGACGAGTTCGCGAGGGAGAGCGCCGCCGGCGTGTTCCAGCTGGAGCTGGCCGTCTCCGGGGAGGTCAGGTACCAGGCGCACCTCCACCGCCGGAGCTTCAGTGCCAGGTGCCCGCTCAAGCTCTCGCTGTCGACGGGGGCGTTCGCGAGGGTCAGGTGCACCTAAGCATTTCTGCTACCTTCGATCACCTTCGCCATGACCGAACAGAGTGAGTGATCGGCATTAGAGATCAATGTTCTTGCTAATTAGTACTACTAGCTATTATTAGCGAGTAGAATGACGATCTGTGGAATAAGTACGTGTCTGATTTGAGTTGCTTGTGTGAAGCGAATCTGTACTCTGTTATGGAATTGGGACGACTTGGCAATGTGCTTGCTGAATAGTACTAGTAACTAGCGAGTAGAATTGAGTTTCTTATTACGGACAATCAGTCAAGCGGAAATGAAACTGAGACTGCACTCTTTATGTGCTGTGCAAATTCTGAATTTTGTGGAGCCTAATAATGAAGGTACACCTTTGACCTTTGATCCATGCATGCATTCCTGGTATACCATTCATCCATGCATTTCTGGTTTCCGGTACCTTTGATAAACTTTTCAGTCCATGCATTTCTGGTACCTTTGATAACCGAGTGATGGGCATCAAATCAATGTGCTTGCTAATTAGTAGTAGTGGTAGTAGCTAGAGAATGATGAGAGACGGTTCATCGTATATGTCTTGCATTGGGAGATGGTTTTGGAATATTGTGCAAATTCTGAATTTTGTGGAGCCTAATGAAAAGGGGGGTTGCACAGAGACAAAAAAGAAAATCATAAAGCTTCAAACCTTCTTAGTACAAATTAATGCAACCGTCCCTAAATTCACATATTACAAACATTACCTGTAAATCTGTATATTTCGAAAAGAACCTTCCGATGATTTTTTCACAGCACCCAATATATCAAATAGATGGAAAATTACGAAAGGAAAAAACGAAGAAGGCCAGTAGAATCACGCGAGTGTGCGCAGCCCAGGAGCCCTCTGTTGCGTACACTGTACACAAGCTGGAAACGCGCAATGCACGTCGTTGTCAAAGCCTCGCTCACTCGAGAGCAAGAGCCTTCGCACCGAGCAATGCAAAAGGAGAAAGTGATCACATGTGAGGAGATAAAGGAGACCATGATTGCTGGTACTTTCATCTCACCTGCCTATTGCCTGGTAATACCTGAAGTGTACGCGCTTGGAATTGGAAACAAAGCTCAAATATCAGTGTCTATCTATAAAATTCCGACCTTAATCACGGCCACTAGTCTGTAACTTTGATAGATGATCGTGTCTTTTGTGCTCCATATTACACGTTTTTTTTTCAATGTGATTTCTCCCTCCAACTGCGTGCTCTGCCCTGCATTTTACAACTCAAAAATTAGCATTACCATGTACAGTGAGAATCTGTTTAAATTTATATGAAAACCAGAATAAACAGTAGACACTGAAATATTTATTTACACTTACACAAACAAATCTTGCACATTCCTTGATAAAAAAAAAAACTTAAAATGACTTCTTTTCTTCAAGTACATGTTGGACTTGGACTTGGACCCGACACACAAACACACAAAGGCTAGAGAAGAGCACACGCTTTGCATCGTCTCCTCTCTCTCCTTCCTGCAATCTTCACTGCGCAGCAAATCAAGTTCAGATCGCGCGTCGACCATGGTGAAGCCGTGCTGCCTGGCCTGCGTGTGCTTCGGCATCCTGCTCGCGGCCGCCGTGGTGCTCGTCTTCGCGTTCGCCTTCGTCGAGCCCGTCCACGTCACCGTCGACGACGCCACCCTCAGCCGCTTCGCCCTTGCCGCGCCGGCTAGCAACGGCACCGGCAAGGGCAACGGCACGGCGGCGGCGACGTCCCTCGTCTACCAACTGACGCTCGTGGTCTCCGTGACAAACACCAACTGGGCAATGCGCATCCGCCACGCCGCGCCGCTCTACGGCGAGCTCCGCTTTGCCGGCCGCGCGCTCTACCGCTCCCCGGTGGCGGGCACGGCGCGCTGGCACCGGATACACCCGAACGGGAAGGCGGTCCACCTCTTCACTGCGGCGGGCGAGAGCGAGCTCGGGAGAAACGACGCCGCTGAGCTCGCGAGGGAGAGCGCCGCCGGGGAGTTCCATCTGGAGCTCGTCGTCGCCGGGCAGTTCAAGTACCAGGCGCACTCCGGCAGGTACAGCATCCGGGTGACCTGCCCGCTCAAGCTTCAGATCTCCACGGATATGGTTCGGGCCTTCTTCCAGAGTGTCGATTGCACCTAGGCAGGTGATCGATTTGGTGTGTGTTACAAGATCTCAACTGATCGATAAAGTGATGAGGGCATAACAAGCTAGTTTGTTCAGTATTATTGTATTAGGGAGGTGTGGACTGTGATGAGCCCGAATAAATGAGGAAAAGGACTCATCATTGGACCATTTGTTTTTCTTTGTGCATTTTATGTTGTGTTTGATCTCTGCTTGCCATGTAGTTATGGACTTATGGTGTGTGTTCGTATCAGTAGCCATCAAAATACTTGTGATGCTTTCAGCTAGGCACAATTTCAACCGGTAGTGTATATTCAAGTGAGAAATTAAACTCTTCCCCAATGATTATCATCTCCATGAAAAATCAATGTCTTGCCTATTATCTTGTGCAGCAAATAAAAGCCATGAATGGGCCAAATTTCCAGTTTTCTCTTGAACTTCACATATTGCTGTGGTTGCATTTAGTGGTCACACTCAAGTATTGGTTGCAAAAGGCACTACGTAGTTATCATCTCTCTGTCGTCTACTAGCTTCTAGTAGTAAGGTCCATGCGCCATCACCATTCTTTCCTGCTAGACGAAATGGCAACACGAGACTCGAGAGGTCTTGATGACTCACCTACACCGGTTTCACCAAACCATGCATGTAGTACTAGGGTCCATGGCGCCATTCAACCATTGTTTCCACATTGAACTGTCAAGTCTTTTCTTCTTTTGCATCCAAGTGGCTGTGCAAGCTGTTAAGTTCTGCATACTGGGATCAAGCACGGTTGCACACTGCCTCGAAATTAACTCTTGTGGTGATGGCACGGTGGGTAAGCTGAATGTGGGTTTTGCCTCTTTACATTATCACACTTAGATGGCCTGCTTATGTAACCGTGAGACTACACATCCGACTGATACTTTGTCTATAGACATATCCAACTGATTTGAAGTAGGACAACACCGATGCTTTGGTACTTTATGAACAGGCTAATTTCGCAAATAAGATGCATGCATGATTTTCAGAAATCAAATGCGTCCGGGGATTTGCAAGACTGGTTGTTTCTGCCCTCCTGTCAGATAACGAAATAGAGGTAAGGCCAGCAGAGGCACATGTGCCCAGCTTGATCGCCCAATGCAAATACCTGATGTAGTATAGCATCACCGTGCCTCTGCTCCACTCGTACAGAACAAGCGGGGAAAGGGGAAAGCGCTACTTTTTCTCTCATCTCTCACCCTCTCCATGGAGCCCGGCCATGGCGCGGTTGGCTGTTTCCAGAGCCATGTGAACAGACCAGCATGATTGCCTCTGCTACGTGCCTACGTGAAGCCATTGGCGTAGACATTGTCTTCGTGCTTTCCTTCTCAGTATGTCATACGAAAAGTGATTGATAACTGGATGATAAAGCTTCAACATCTCCCGTTACTCATGAATGGTTAATATGTAAATTCATTGGCGACAAAAACTACAAAGAATTTTTAGTTCAAATAAAGTTAAAATATGTTAAAGTAAACCTCGATTGGTGATAAAAAATAATACACATTATTTTTCCTCAACTAATGTCCGCCATGAGTTAATTGTAGGATAATTTAGTAACTACACAAAAAGTAAATTTTTTGTTTTTTATTAATTGCACTAAAAATAACTAACTTAATATAGTAATGCTGAATTATATTACAGAAATAAAGTGGGTTACTAATTTTCATGTACACCGTAGAACTACAAATAATTATAAAAACTATTCTTTGATGATATTGCCCTTAGTAAAAGTAACTAGTTGTTAATTCCCAAAATGTAATCTACATCATTAGATCCAACTAATAATCATTATTTGTGAAAAAGTAATTATCATTATTCTGGATAAAAACTCCTCTAAGGTAATTCCCCAAAGAAAAAAAACTAACAAGAAAAGTCATAAGAAAATAGATGATACGAAAGAAGAAAAACAAAAAAGTTGAAGGTGAGACTATTAATAACTAAGCCAAGATAGTTTCCACACCCTGCATCTAGGGCTCTTTGACAATACTCCAATCCTTCATATCTCTTTTAAATACTCCTTCCATAGTTCCGTGTCAAATTTCATTTTTTTTCTTCGCTTCTCTTTATATTGTCGTGCATGTTACTATTCCACTACTCATGAGTATCTGATTTATACTTTCATCGCTTAATTAGTTGGATGTGTTCAGAATAATACTTTCAGGAATACGATGATATACATGTATTTTGACAACATGGAAATATAACGTCCATTTGCGTTTGTAAATCCTTTTCGACAGAAACTATAAAGATTGTTCGAACTCTTCAAGCACAACATATATATACTATGTATAGGAATGTGATCTTTGTGTATGTAGTATGCACGAGAGAGAGACTCTTATGTTTGAATTTGATTGAACTTTTTGGAATAATTAATGGATCTCCACACTCTGTGTAGCATTTCATTTGAAATTTATGTGATTGCACAACATATATGAAGAGAGGAGCCGCGTGCATCAGCCAGAGGCAACACGGAAGCCAGGCCAAACTCCAGACCGGCAAATGATGGACAAGCGAGGCGCCATGCTGTTGTGCATTTTCTGCACAGCTCTCCTTGGCTTGATGGGGCTCGCCATGCTGTTCATCATTGCCTGCAGCGACGCCACCTCCGTCCGGCTCGCCGTCGAGGAGGCCTCCCTCGGGCGCCTGGCCCTCGCCAACGGCACCGCGCCATTATCCCTCTCCTACAACCTCTCCGTCGCGGTGGCTGAGCGCAACGGCGAGATGCTGCGCGTGTGGCGCACGGCGCCGCTGGACGCCGAGCTCCGCCTCGGCGAGCGGCCGTTCGCGCTGGTCCGGCTGGCCGGCACGGAGCGGGACCTCATCCGCGCCGGAAGGTCCAAGGTTTACCGGCTGGACGCGGCGGCCGAGGGCGCGGCCGTGGCGCTCGGGAGCGACGAGGTGGCGGCGTTCGCCAGGGAGCGCGCCGCCGGGATGTTCCGGCTGGAGCTCGTCGTCGCCGGTGGAGGATTCATGTACAAGCCGCACATCGGCAGATCGCTCAGCATCACGGTGAAGTGCTCGCTGACGATTCCGCTGTCCACGGCGGCCAAGGCCTACGCGCGTTTCGAGCAGACGCTGCCGCAGGCATGCGCGCTGGTGGATGCCTCCAAGTCCAAGACCAAGTGAGAGGGCATCATCAGTGCGACCGGTGTGGAACAGAACAAAGAGCTAGCCGAATAATTATGCATTGTAGCTTCGTCTGCTTGTAATTTTCTTCGCAAGTGTTCTTTACCTGTGCGAAACTGAAAAGATCTCCACGCCGTCCTCTAGTTGTTGAATTGTGTTGTGCCCATGAAAAAACCTTGAACCGCCTTCTGGTCATATTCTCAGAAATTATTTAACTTTAAAGAAGAGAGAGTTTCAGGTGTTTGAAAATTTCAGCATTTTAGTATTATTCTTCTTTTCAGTGCAGCCAAAGCACACTGCCAGAAGACCATGCATGTGCTGTGTATGCCCGCCTCATCACTCGTTACTCGATACTACGTACGCAGCCGACACACGTGGACGTGGCCTCGCCCATTTCCTCATCTCCTTCTCACATGCCACCACTGTCCAGTCAAGACAGAACCAGCCATCACAGGTCTCAGTCTCGCAGCCAGAGTGCTTAATTCTGGCTTCCGCAACTGCAAGTCAATCTATAAATTATCCAACTAATCACGCTTGTTTATCAAAATTACTTGGCACCGATCGAAAGCAATTTAATTAGTACACATAATTCATACATCATCATCAACACAGACTTATATTGTACGCTGGTAAAAGTAGTGCCAAAATTTTGTTTTTACAAAAAGGAGCAGCACGGAAGCCAACTTGAAAAGCTAGCCCTTCTCGATCTCCCAGTCGGCCAGTCCTAGCTGTGAACCGAACAGCGCCACCGATCGAGCATCGAACATGGGCAAGGGAGCCAAAATGTGCGTTTCTCTCATCCTTCTCCTCGCCTTGTTGGGCGTGATCGCAATTGCGGCCGTCTTTCTCTTGTGGAGGTCACGGGCTCCCTCGGCCGCCTAGCCCTCGTCGCGGCCGGCAACGGCACGGCTTCCGTCGCTTACAGCCTCTCGCTCGCCGTCGCCGTGCGCAACCCCAGCTGGGCGATGCGCGTCTGGACGCCGAGCTCCGCCTCGCCGGCAGCCCGTTCGCCCTCGTCCGGCTGGCCGGCCCGGGGACGACGGACCGCATCCGCCCGCTGCGGAGCAAGGTCTACCGCGTGGCTGCGGCGGCGGCCAGGAGCGCGCCGGTCGCGCTCGCGAGCGACGCCGTGGCGGCGTTCACCGCGGAGGCTGCCGTCGGGTTCTTCAGCTTCAGCCTCGAGCTCGTCATCTCCGCCGAGTTCAAGTACGAGAAGACCGGCAGCAGCTACGTCACCACCGTGAGTTTCCCACTCCGGCTTCCGGTGTCGTCGTCGCCGGCGGCCGTTGACTTGGCTCGTTTCGAGCGAACGCTGCCGCAGCTGTGCACCGATGTCTCGGACAACTGATCGACGATGACACGAGGGTGGTGATCGACGACCAGCGGATCATGAGCAAGGAGCCTCGAATAACTAGCTAGTGTGTGTACAAAAATGGGCCCATTTGACCCCTTCGATTGCTTCTAGCTAGTTTTCTCCGTGGTGATTGTTCTTTTTTTTTTCATTTCTTTCATCCCGTCGTTCCTCTGTATTTGCGTAGCTCTTGTGGTGTTTGCTTACATTCATGCTAGATGCTCTTCACCAGAAATTAACTTCAACTATTTCTGAAATTTGACACATTGTCATGCGAGATCGGCTTCTAGAATTTGCAGTAAAGATTCAAATTTCTTTTCTTTTTGACCGAACATTATGCTGTAAATTAATTCAGAAACATAAAAAAATGACGCTTTCAGCAGCAACCAGATGTTTCAGCAATAATTTCACATAAAACAATACAGTTGAAGTTGGGTTTCCTTTCTCTTATCAAATTTGTCTACGTTCTACCAAATCAACAGGCGTGAGGATTGAACTAGTGTCCGACCAAAATGCATCAGAACTACCCAAAATAAGAAGAAGAAATCCTCGGGTTAGTCTACTAAATCGACAACACACACTGCTAACCAAGTTTCTAGTAACTAACATGAGAATTAGCAAGTTCAATGACCATCCAAAGGAATGAAGCCAGTAGGGTGTCTTTTGCTCCGCTGCTAATCCAAATAGAGTGAATGAACACACCTTCAAGAAAGTGCGTGAAGATAGTGTTGGAATGTTTCTAGTATCAAAGTGCTGCCGTGCTTGGCACTGTACATTGTGCGTGTGCAGAGATTGATGTTGACATGGCCATCACACTCACATGGGAGGAGAACAAACTCAGGCAGTGTGGACTAGCAGATGAGAGGTCGCCAGCTAGTGCCTGGTGTTATATATGCTTCTACCAGCAAAGGGCTACCTAGCTAGCAAAACGCAACAGTCTTTAAACATGTAAATCCGGTACTAGTAACACATAATCATTACATTTGCAAGGATTGTTTATCTTTGGTGTACCATCAAACACGAAAGCCGGCAAGGCCATGGATGTTTGCGTGCACAGCTTGGTGGTTTGATCTGTCGATTGATCCATCATGCGCTCCTGCTCGATCCTCTCGCTCTCTGCGCAGGTCCAGGCACAACATGGGCAAAGCATATGTCACCTGCCTGGCACTGGCGGCCCCAAATGCGGCCTGGTTCAGTGTCTAACTCGGGTAAATATGATCGAGTCACACATGTGATTGCTGTTATCTTCACCTCACCACCTGGCCCTTGCCTGCTAGTACGTGAAGAAGCCATAGAAGATGGCTGTACGTCTTCCCTTATTTCCATGTATGCGCGTGCTTGGCAACAAAGCTCAATTCAGTGCCTTTCTCCCACTGCAATTGATCAATCCGAGTGCTCTAATATGGGGGAAAAGCAAGAGAATCTCTTGCCTACTCTTCATTGCAGCAAATAAAGCTAT
>JAUNZO010004607.1:0-149897 GCA_031894775.1 Chloris gayana | reverse complement strand
CAGCTAGAGGAGTTTTTCGGTCCACAATACTTACAAGTAGTTTTGAAAAAAAATACTTGCAAATAGTTTAAGGGTATTTTTGTAATTTTACTAATAATTAACAGATTTAGTTTTTTTTCGTAAAATATAATTTAGATATATTAACCATAACTTTATTGTAAGAAAAATATCGAACACATTATTAACATCAAAGATTAATTACATTACTGATTTTCATTTATATTAGCACGAAACTAAAAATTAATCATGATAAATCTATCGCTTTGACGATAATACCCTCAACATGGTAAAATACTTGCTATAGTTGTCTATTTCCGATCTCAAATCTCTATCGTTGGATCAAACTATTGCCAACTAATTTTGAAAAACTACTAGCAAGTATTGTGGAAAGTATTGTGGACCGAAAAACTCCTCGTACAATTAAGCTTCACGCCTTCTTCCTAGCTACTCTCACACCATCATCATTACTCATTAGTGCAGTAAAGATGCAAATTTCTTTTCTTATTGACCGAACATTATGCTGTAAATTAATTTAGAAACTGCTCGGCGTCCGGCGGCGCGCCGCGCCAGACGCGCATCGCCCAGCTGGGGTTGGCCACGGCGACAGCGAGCGGGAGGTTGTAGGCGACGGAGGCCGTGCCGTTGCCAGCCGCGACGAGGGCCAGGCGCCCGAGGGAGGCCTCCTCCAGGGTGACCTCCACTGCGGTGGCTCCGGACAAGAGAAAGACGGCCGCTAGTGCGATCACGGCCAACAAGGCGAGGAGAAGGATGAGAGAAACGCACATTTTGGCTCCCTTGCCCATGTTCGATGCTCGATCGGCGGCCGTGTTCGGTTCAGAGCTTGGACTGACCGACTGGGAGATCGAGAAGGGCAAGCTTTTCAAGTTGGCTTCCTGTGATGGCTGGTTCTGGCTTTGACTGGACGGTGGCGGCATGTGAAGTGCTTTTACCCGTTCCCGGTTTCGCAGAAGGAGATGAGGAACACGTCCACGTGTCGGCTGCGTACGTATCGAGTAACGAGTGATGAGGCTGGGCATACACACCACATGCATGGTCTTCTGGCAGTGTGCTTTGGCTGCACTGAAAAGAAGAAGAATACTAAAATGCTGAAAAGAAGAACTCTCTTCTTTAAAGTTACTAAATAATTACGAGTATTGATAGGAAGAGCATCAAGCATGAATATGACCAGAAGGCATTTCAAGGTTTTTTCATGGGCACAACACAATTAAACATCAACTAGAGGACAGCGTGGAGTTCTTTTCAGTTTCACACAGGTAAAGAACAACTAATCATCATTGACAAACTTGCGAAGAAAATTACAAGCAGACTGAAGCTACATGTCACATCCCAAAATTCAAGTTTTGGAATGTTAACCATTGTTAATAAAAATCCTTTATTTTCCCCAAAAAGAAAGCTAAATTATTTGAATTTATAAATTTATCAAGGATTTGGTTTATTTTGTGAAAATGTTTATTAATGCATTTGGAAATGATTTAATGAACGAGTATAAATGATTTATGAAAATAATCTATTTCATGGAAATGACTTATGAAAATGCTTTAGATTTGTGAAAATGGCTCATTCAATAATTGCCTTTAATTTATGAGGAAAAAGGTTGACTTTACAAAACACATGTTATCTATGGAAAGAATTGATTTATAATTATTTTGTTTAATTCATTTTTATTTAGTAACAGAGAGTTTTTCATTCCAAAGTGTTTTAATTCAACAAAAAAAAGGGGGTTTATTTATCTTCAATTAAATTGATTTGAAAACCACTTATTTTCACACTATTTTACTTAACTTTAAACTAGATATGACTTAGGTTATATAATAAATATAATGTATGTTGGATCCATGATGAATAGTTGCATTAGGGATTTTTGTGTGAAAATATGTTTCGAAAAATTCGAGTAGAAATCGTTTTGGCTTAGTTGGAAAATAGAATTTAAAAATAACAAAGACAATAGAAGAAAAAAAAAGGGAAAGAAAACCAACCAGCTAAGCCTGGGCCACTTCTCCCCTGGCCCACCTCCTTCCCCTTCTCTCTCTCTCTTCGCGGCCCACTAGGCCCAGCAGCACCGCAACCCGCCAGCCCAGCCCGCCTGAGCCCACCCCTAACCCTAGCTCGCCGCCGCCCGTACGCCGCCGTTCTCGCCTCGACGTGCGCGCCCCGCCCCTAGGGTAGCGTGCCCATAAAAGGCAAGCCCCAGAGCCGCTCCCCTCCCTTTCCCCCACTCCGCCGCCGGCCCCGCGCCCCGCACGACCTCGCGTCGCCCCACCATTGCCGCCGGCTCCCTGCCCCCCCCCCGTCGAGCACCGTCTCCAGCGCTCCCCGCCGTGCGCGACCACCGGACGACCTTCTCCGTCCTCCACCGCCTCCACCGGGACCAACGCCACGCGAAGAGACCCCCGGACGACGACGAGCTTCGCCGCCGGACCTCACCGCCTCCACCTCGCCGCCGCAGAGCACCTTCCGGCCGCCCCCATCCGTGCTTGACCGCCTGGTGAGGATCCCCGAACCCCCGCATTGTTTTCCCCTTATCGCGACCAAGATCCGCCCACCGGAGCGCTGCTCCGGCGAGCCCGCGGGCGCCGCCCATGGCGCCGCCGTGCCGCGCCAGCTGCCGGCCGCCGCCTGGCTCGAGTTTCCCACCCCCCTTGCACCGTTGGATCCGCCATCAAGAGCTCAGATTAGAAGGGGCTCATACCCCTTCATAATCGGTCCACCGTGGACCATGGACCACGGGTCCACGGGGCCTGTGCACCCGGTCCACGGAAATTTAGATTTATTTTAATTCGTTTATTCCATGGATAATGCGAAATTTGCAGATAGGCCCCTGACGTTTAGTTTAACAACGATTAGGTCCCCTACTTTTACATAAACCTCCCTAGGTTCATTATTATTTCTGTTTTAGTCCCTACTATGCGCTAGGATAGTAGATTTTGCAGAGTAGCCCCTGTAGTTTATTAATTTTGCGCGCATATGTTTCTGTTACTATGGAAAATTACGTGCTAGCCCCTGTAGTCTATAGTTAATTACAAATAGGTCCTTTATTTTATAAAATAAGTTATAGGCTTTGTTTTAATTCTGTTTTGACCCTACTCTTTTGCAATATACTTTATATTTCATTTATAAATTGCTTTTTAAGCCCCTGAACTATTTTGTAGTAATGTTTCAGCCATAGGACCTTTTACGTAAACACCCCTGCCCTTTTCTAAAATTACGTTTTAGCCCTATTTACTCAAATAACACTATATCCCGTACTTTTATAAAAACAACCCTAGTGTTTTATAGAATTATATTTTGGCCCTTATACTTTTACACTTTAATCCCTAAACTTTTCCGTATTTACAAAATAACCCCTACCTTAGTCGTTTTTACGTTTTAGCCCATAAAACCTCAAACATTCGTAACTTTTCGCTCGTAGCTCCGATTAAGGCGATTCTGGCGCTCATGGAATCGTAGCGACGCGTACTTTCTTTTAGTAATGCTTTTATAGTCTTTTTGTATGGTGTACTATTCTATTTCTTAGTTATGTGTGTTTATTTGCATGCCCGATTGACGCGACATAATTAGAAGACGATCGAAGCACGGGATTCGAAGAGCAAGAGTCGAAGATATAATCAGGAGCAGAGAGAGAAAGAGGCAAGTGTCCTTGATGCATCTTGCACCTACTCCTTTACTATCTCGCATATGATTGCATTGCTATGTCAATATGAATCCTAAGTGTCATGTCCTGTTCCATACTTGTCCTTGTCGCCTGGGTAGTAATAGTTGTATACTTGGGTAGACTCATGCTTAGCTTGCTTTAATTGGGTTTAAGACATGCTAAATGTTAATCTTGTTAATGATCCAGTTGAACATAATGATCATGGTTGCTTGTTAATTATTGAACATTGATTTTGGTGACGGGTGGAGGAACTATGGTCAGGGTGTACCGGTAGTTCCATGGAATGCTATCACCCGAATCATAAGGACCGGTTCGTGGAGCGACCATCCATGTTAAACCGTACAACCACGAGCCAAGTATGGGCGCGGCTTGGCGTAGTATGCGGTGGAGACCGATCGAGTACGCGCGATGGAGAGGGGGCTATGGCCGGTGTTATACCGGTAGTCCCGGGGAGGTGTGGTGAGGAGACAAGGTCTCACAACCATCCGGCTCAAGGGAAGGAAGCTACCCGATGGCGGGTGTACACGTCGGGTGAGTGGAAATCCTAGTGGACGCGTACAAAGCCGGAGGAATCCGTGAACCGCCTTGGAAGTGATCTCCCGGCCACACACCAAAGGAAGTGTGTAAGTGCTTGGCCGGCATGGGCATGATGGAGATTTTTAGTCCACCGGCAACAGGGGATGAAATCACTTTCTCGTGGTGAATTGTGTACAACCTCTGCAGAGTGTAAACTCGTCATGACAGCCGTGCTCACGGTCAAGAGCGGCATGGACCCTCACGCGGATTAGAGGGATGGTAATGATTTGGATGCATGGTTCTCGGGAAGGAGACATGCGTGGTTTGGATAATTGATGGATCTGTGGAGTTACATCACATAGTAAATAGCCTCGCTTAATTAATGAACTAGACATAGGTGCTTCTATGCCTCAAACCCTGTGTTAGCCTTTCTTGATCGGCCAATCATGTCATACTTTCCCCCACTTGCTGAGTACGTAATGTACTCATACGTTTGTTGCCTCTCTTTTGCATCATGCCACAATTCGAAGTGAAGGCTGAAGTACATCATTCGAGGAGACGATGAAGTGGTGGTCTAGGTCTGCGGTCTTCCGGTCGACTTCCTGTGGGAGCTGAAGAACGCCAACGCTTAGCTTAATTTCCGCTGCAATGTAATCTTTTACTTTAGACCTACGGGTCCTTGATGTAAATATTTAATGAATTAATAAAGATATTATCCTTTTACCACATAATTTGTCCTGTTGCGTGAAAAATTGATCCCGGGCACGCATACGGTTGAATCCGATTTCGGTTATTGAAATCGGGTGTGACAAGATGGTATCGGAGCAATATCGACCACCGGACGCAAGCCTAGATAGAGTGACCATGCTCGTAGATCCTATTTTCAAAACTAGTGTTCTAAATATTTTATTTGTACAAAACTCTTCTATACCTTTTACAAATCTTTCCCTCTCATGTTCCAACAAATTGGACAAATTTATTCTCCCACCTTACCTTTTCAAAATATTAGCTCGATGGGTCTGTTTTGGAAGATTTGAGGAATTGGTTCTACTTGGAATGAGGTTTGAGAAGTTGAAGCTTAAGGATCCTTACCCTCGTGCCAACATGAAGACCTTCGGAAGAATGAAAACTTAGGAGCCTCCATTCCGATAATATCCACGTTAGTGACGATGCTTGTAGGTGTTGCTTGCATTGCTTGTGGTGTGTCTTGTTCTGATTTGGATCTTTGATTGTCCGTTAGTGTGATTGCATAGATAGATTTGCCTTAGTTTGGGTAATCGTCCTCGCTATTCATTGTTCTCCTCTTTTCCCTCAGTCTCGTTCTTTATCCTTTGTGCTCATGCAAAGCCGAATTGATTTTTCTCGGATGATGGACGGAAGAATCGCAACCCTTGTTGGCAACAGTATTGATGATAAGAACAACATTCAAAACAGTTCACCCGGCACCTTATCGGTTAGAAACAAGAGGGGCAAGATTGGAATCTTCCCCGGAAAAGGTCGCGATCAACTTCTAATAAGAAACAAGCCACTGCGAAGGTATTAGCCAAGGAAGTGGAAGGTACGTCAACGAAGAAGAGGAAGCACCGATCAAATGATGCTACGTGGGTCTTAAATGAACACCAAAAGCGCAATGAAGTTCATGAAGCTTGCTATCGCTGTAAACGTCGTAGTCACTCATGTTTCCTTCAGGCCACCCAAAGTGAACATATGGTGCAACATCAACCCTCGAGAGAGATGAGTTTCAACATTGGTGATTTCAATGGAATTTTAACAAGGCCTAAATTTGGAGTAAATCAATGCGCCCTTTGCGGTCAACGGGGTCACTACTTTGAGACTTGCCCAAAGAAGGATACAATGTGTTACAATTGTGAACAATATGGTCATTTCTCTAATAGATGTCCGATGAGAAGACTTACCGCATCGTAGCTCGGATCTTGGCTGTTCATGAGACAAGTTGAAACGAAACGCTGAGCCACGCAATGAGTTGTTGTTCACTAGAGGATCGCCCTTCAAATTCTGGATTCAACAACGATTCCCCTCGGTTTGGAGAGAAGCATAAAGAATCGTTTAAAGCTCAAGGTGTCCCAAAGTGTGTGGTTTGCTATAGATGCAAGGAGACAGGACATTATGCTAATCGATGTCCCAAGTCCAACAAGAGGAAACATCCATAACGACCCAACATGACATCATCAAGTCGGACCAGTAAAATTGTGAATCATGGTCCACGAGGTTCTAGTACGTGCAACAAGAGACAAGTCATAATTCCTTCCATGAATAAGTTAATTCGGATGATTCAATCATTGTACTGATTATGATCGTTGCAAATAAAGCATTGTCGTTGGTTTATTTAACCTTCTCGCGTGATGTTTGTCTGATTTCTCAACCATGTTATGAAGGCAAAGAGTTCTGTTGTAAAGATAATGAGACTGTACGATTAAGAGGTAATTACCTGGGGAAAGAGGAAATGGTGATGATTTATATCGTTGGAGGTTATGTATATTGAAGGGTCGAGGTCACCACCAACCACAAGAAGGGGAAACTTTAAGAAACGCGTCATGTACCAGGAAGTAAAGTTTATGGAATTAAAGATCATCCAACGTTGGAAAAGTACCAAGGAACATATACCATCCATCCGTAGTGAGAAGTCCAAGATCACGAACGGAAAAGTCACCCACCTTACCCACTTCTTGCTAGCCACGCCGAATCTCGAGGGCGAGATTCCCGTTAAGGGGTAGATATTGTCACATCCCAAAATTCAAGTTTTGGAATGTTAACCATTGTTAATAAAAATCCTTTATTTTCCCCAAAAAGAAAGCTAAATTATTTGAATTTATAAATTTATCAAGGATTTGGTTTATTTTGTGAAAATGTTTATTAATGCATTTGGAAATGATTTAATGAACGAGTATAAATGATTTATGAAAATAATCTATTTCATGGAAATGACTTATGAAAATGCTTTAGATTTGTGAAAATGGCTCATTCAATAATTGCCTTTAATTTATGAGGAAAAAGGTTGACTTTACAAAACACATGTTATCTATGGAAAGAATTGATTTATAATTATTTTGTTTAATTCATTTTTATTTAGTAACAGAGAGTTTTTCATTCCAAAGTGTTTTAATTCAACAAAAAAAAGGGGGTTTATTTATCTTCAATTAAATTGATTTGAAAACCACTTATTTTCACACTATTTTACTTAACTTTAAACTAGATATGACTTAGGTTATATAATAAATATAATGTATGTTGGATCCATGATGAATAGTTGCATTAGGGATTTTTGTGTGAAAATATGTTTCGAAAAATTCGAGTAGAAATCGTTTTGGCTTAGTTGGAAAATAGAATTTAAAAATAACAAAGACAATAGAAGAAAAAAAAAGGGAAAGAAAACCAACCAGCTAAGCCTGGGCCACTTCTCCCCTGGCCCACCTCCTTCCCCTTCTCTCTCTCTCTCTTCGCGGCCCACTAGGCCCAGCAGCACCGCAACCCGCCAGCCCAGCCCGCCTGAGCCCACCCCTAACCCTAGCTCGCCGCCGCCCGTACGCCGCCGTTCTCGCCTCGACGTGCGCGCCCCGCCCCTAGGGTAGCGTGCCCATAAAAGGCAAGCCCCAGAGCCGCTCCCCTCCCTTTCCCCCACTCCGCCGCCGGCCCCGCGCCCCGCACGACCTCGCGTCGCCCCACCATTGCCGCCGGCTCCCTGCCCCCCCCCCGTCGAGCACCGTCTCCAGCGCTCCCCGCCGTGCGCGACCACCGGACGACCTTCTCCGTCCTCCACCGCCTCCACCGGGACCAACGCCACGCGAAGAGACCCCCGGACGACGACGAGCTTCGCCGCCGGACCTCACCGCCTCCACCTCGCCGCCGCAGAGCACCTTCCGGCCGCCCCCATCCGTGCTTGACCGCCTGGTGAGGATCCCCGAACCCCCGCATTGTTTTCCCCTTATCGCGACCAAGATCCGCCCACCGGAGCGCTGCTCCGGCGAGCCCGCGGGCGCCGCCCATGGCGCCGCCGTGCCGCGCCAGCTGCCGGCCGCCGCCTGGCTCGAGTTTCCCACCCCCCTTGCACCGTTGGATCCGCCATCAAGAGCTCAGATTAGAAGGGGCTCATACCCCTTCATAATCGGTCCACCGTGGACCATGGACCACGGGTCCACGGGGCCTGTGCACCCGGTCCACGGAAATTTAGATTTATTTTAATTCGTTTATTCCATGGATAATGCGAAATTTGCAGATAGGCCCCTGACGTTTAGTTTAACAACGATTAGGTCCCCTACTTTTACATAAACCTCCCTAGGTTCATTATTATTTCTGTTTTAGTCCCTACTATGCGCTAGGATAGTAGATTTTGCAGAGTAGCCCCTGTAGTTTATTAATTTTGCGCGCATATGTTTCTGTTACTATGGAAAATTACGTGCTAGCCCCTGTAGTCTATAGTTAATTACAAATAGGTCCTTTATTTTATAAAATAAGTTATAGGCTTTGTTTTAATTCTGTTTTGACCCTACTCTTTTGCAATATACTTTATATTTCATTTATAAATTGCTTTTTAAGCCCCTGAACTATTTTGTAGTAATGTTTCAGCCATAGGACCTTTTTACGTAAACACCCCGCCCTTTTCTAAAATTACGTTTTAGCCCTATTTACTCAAATAACACTATATCCCGTACTTTTATAAAAACAACCCTAGTGTTTTATAGAATTATATTTTGGCCCTTATACTTTTACACTTTAATCCCTAAACTTTTCCGTATTTACAAAATAACCCCTACCTTAGTCGTTTTTACGTTTTAGCCCATAAAACCTCAAACATTCGTAACTTTTCGCTCGTAGCTCCGATTAAGGCGATTCGGCGCTCATGGAATCGTAGCGACGCGTACTTTCTTTTAGTAATGCTTTTATAGTCTTTTTGTATGGTGTACTATTCTATTTCTTAGTTATGTGTGTTTATTTGCATGCCCGATTGACGCGACATAATTAGAAGACGATCGAAGCACGGGATTCGAAGAGCAAGAGTCGAAGATATAATCGGGAGCAGAGAGAGAAAGAGGCAAGTGTCCTTGATGCATCTTGCACCTACTCCTTTACTATCTCGCATATGATTGCATTGCTATGTCAATATGAATCCTAAGTGTCATGTCCTGTTCCATACTTGTCCTTGTCGCTCGGGTAGTAATAGTTGTATACTTGGGTAGACTCATGCTTAGCTTGCTTTAATTGGGTTTAAGACATGCTAAATGTTAATCTTGTTAATGATCCAGTTGAACATAATGATCATGGTTGCTTGTTAATTATTGAACATTGATTTTGGTGACGGGTGGAGGAACTATGGTCGGGGTGTACCGGTAGTTCCATGGAATGCTATCACCCGAATCATAAGGACCGGTTCGTGGAGCGACCATCCATGTTAAACCGTACAACCACGAGCCAAGTATGGGCGCGGCTTGGCGTAGTATGCGGTGGAGACCGATCGAGTACGCGCGATGGAGAGGGGGCTATGGCCGGTGTTATACCGGTAGTCCCGGGGAGGTGTGGTGAGGAGACAAGGTCTCACAACCATCCGGCTCAAGGGAAGGAAGCTACCCGATGGCGGGTGTACACGTCGGGTGAGTGGAAATCCTAGTGGACGCGTACAAAGCCGGAGGAATCCGTGAACCGCCTTGGAAGTGATCCCCGGCCACACACCAAAGGAAGTGTGTAAGTGCTTGGCCGGCATGGGCATGATGGAGATTTTTAGTCCACCCGGCAACAGGGGATGAAATCACTTTCTCGTGGTGAATTGTGTACAACCTCTCGCAGAGTGTAAACTGTCATGACAGCCGTGCTCACGGTCAAGAGCGGCATGGACCCTCACGCGGATTAGAGGGATGGTAATGATTTGGATGCATGGTTCTCGGGAAGGAGACATGCGTGGTTTGGATAATTGATGGATCTCGTGGAGTTACATCACATAGTAAATAGCCTCGCTTAATTAATGAACTAGACATAGGTGCTTCTATGCCTCAAACCCTGTGTTAGCCTTTCTTGATCGGCCAATCATGTCATACTTTCCCCCACTTGCCGAGTACGTAATGTACTCATACGTTTGTTGCCTCTCTTTTTGCATCATGCCACAATTCGAAGTGAAGGCTGAAGTACATCATTCGAGGAGACGATGAAGTGGTGGTCTAGGTCTGCGGTCTTCCGGTCGACTTCTGTGGGAGCTGAAGAACGCCAACGCTTAGCTTAATTTCCGCTGCAATGTAATCTTTTACTTTAGACCTACGGGTCCTTGATGTAAATATTTAATGAATTAATAAAGATATTATCCTTTTACCACATAATTTGTCCTGTTGCGTGAAAAATTGATCCTGGGCACGCATACGGTTGAATCCGATTTCGGTTATTGAAATCGGGTGTGACACTACAATGCATAATTATTCGGCTAGCTCTTTGTTCTGTTCCACACCGGTCGCACTGATGCCCTCTCACTTGGTCTTGGACTTGGAGGCATCCACCAGCACGCATGCCTGCGGCAGCGTCTGCTCGAAACGCGCGTATGCCTTGGCCGCTGTGGACAGCGGAATCGTCAGCGAGCACTTCACCGTGATGCTGAGCGATCTGCCGATGTGCGGCTTGTACATGAATCCTCCACCGGCGACGACGAGCTCCAGCCGGAACATCCCGGCGGCGCGCTCCCTCGCGAACGCCGCCACCTCGTCGCTCCCGAGCGCCACGGCCGCGCCCTCGGCCGCCGCGTCCAGCCGGTAAACCTTGGACCTTCCGGCGCGGATGAGGTCCCGCTCCGTGCCGGCCAGCCGGACCAGCGCGAACGGCCGCTCGCCGAGGCGGAGCTCGGCGTCCAGCGGCGCCGTGCGCCACACGCGCAGCATCTCGCCGTTGCGCGCGGCCACCGCGACGGAGATGTTGTAGGAGAGGGATAATGGCGCGGTGCCGTTGGCGAGGGCCAGGCGCCCGAGGGAGGCCTCCTCGACGGCGAGCCGGACGGAGGTGGCGTCGCTGCAGGCAATGATGAACAGCATGGCGAGCCCCATCAAGCCAAGGAGAGCTGTGCAGAAAATGCACAACAGCATGGCGCCTCGCTTGTCCATCTTTTGCCGGTCTGGAGTTTGCCTTGGCTTCCGTGTTGACTCTGGCTGATGCACGCGGCTCCTCTCTTCATATATGTTGTGCAATCACATAAATTTCAAATGAAATGCTACATAGAGTGTGGAGATCCATTATTCCAAAAAGTTCAACATCAAATTCAAACATAAGAGTCTCTCTCTCGTGCATACTACATACACAAATATCACATTCATATACATGCATAGTATATGTTGTGCTTGAAGAACTCGAACAATCTTTATAGTTTTTGTCGATAGGATTTACAAACGCAATGGACGTTATATTTCCATGTTGTCTTGTCAACATACATGTATCATCGTATTCCTGAAAGTATTATTCTGAACACATCCAACTAATTGAGCGACGAAAGTAACAGACACTCATGAGTAGTGGACTAGTAAGATGCACGACAATATAAAGAGAAGCGAAGAAAAAAATGAACTTTGACATGGAACTATGGAAGGAGTATTTAAAAGAGATATGAAGGATTGGAGTATTGTCAAAGAGCCCTAGATGCAGGGTGTGGAAACTATCTTGGCTTAGTTATTAATAGTCTCACCTTCAACTTTTTTGTTTTTCTTCTTTCGTATCATCTATTTTCTTATGACTTTTATTGTTAGTTTTTTTCTTTGGGGAATTACCTTAGAGGAGTTTTTATCCAGAATAATGATCATTACTTTTTTCACAAATAATGATTATTAGTTGGATCTAATGACGTAGATTACATTTTGGGAATTAACAACTAATTACTTTTACTGAGGGCAATATCATCAAAGAATAGTTTTTATAATTATTTGTAGTTCTACAGTGTACATGAAAATTAGTAACCCACTTTATTTCTGTAATATAATTCAGCATTACTATATTAAGTTAGTTATTTTTAGTGCAATTAATAAAAAACAAAAAAATTACTTTTTGTGTAGTTACTACATTATCCTACAATTGACTCATGGCGGTCGTTAGTTGAGGAAAAATAATGTGTATTATTTTTAATCACCAATCGAGGTTTACTTTAACATATTTTAACTTTATTTGAACTAAAAATCTTTGTAGTTTTTGTCGTCAATGAATTTACATATTAACCATTCATGAGTAACCGGAGATGTTGAAGCTTTATCATCCAGTTATCAATCACTTTTCGTATGACATACTGAGAAGGAAAGCAAGATGACAATGTCTACGCCAATGGCTTCACGTAGGCACGTAGCAGAGGCAATCATGCTGGTCTGTTCACATGGCTCTGGAAACAGCCAACCGCGCCATGGCCGGGCTCCATGGAGAGGGTGAGAGATGAGAGAAAAAGTAGCGCTTTCCCCTTTCCCCGCTTGTTCTGTACGAGTGGAGCAGAGGCACGGTGATGCTATACTACATCAGGTATTTGCATTGGGCGATCAAGCTGGGCACATGTGCCTCTGCTGGCCTTACCTCTATTTCGTTATCTGACAGGAGGGCAGAAACAACCAGTCTTGCAAATCCCCGGACGCATTTGATTTCTGAAAATCATGCATGCATCTTATTTGCGAAATTAGCCTGTTCATAAAGTACCAAAGCATCGGTGTTGTCCTACTTCAAATCAGTTGGATATGTCTATAGACAAAGTATCAGTCGGATGTGTAGTCTCACGGTTACATAAGCAGGCCATCTAAGTGTGATAATGTAAAGAGGCAAAACCCACATTCAGCTTACCCACCGTGCCATCACCACAAGAGTTAATTTCGAGGCAGTGTGCAACCGTGCTTGATCCCAGTATGCAGAACTTAACAGCTTGCACAGCCACTTGGACGCAAAGAAGAAAAGACTTGACAGTTCAATGTGAAAACAATGGTTGAATGGCGCCATGGACCCTACTACTACATGCATCGCATGGTTTGGTGAAACCGGTGTAGGTGAGTCATCAAGACCTCACGAGTGTCGTGTTGCCATTTCGTCTAGCAGGAAAGAATGGTGATGGCGCATGGACCTTACTACTACAAGCTAGTAGACGACAGAGAGATGATAACTACGTGGTGCCTTTTGCAACCAATACTTGACCACTAAATGCAACCACAGCAACATGTGAAGTTCAAGAGAAAACTGGAAATTGGGTCCATTCATGGCTTTTTGCTGCACAAGATAGTAGGCAAGACATTGGTTTGTCATGGAGATGATAATCAATGGCGAAGAGCTTAATTAATTTCTCACTTGAATATACACTGCTGGTTGAAATTGTGCCTGGAAAGCATTACAATCATTTTAATGGCTACTGATACGAACACACACCATAACTACACATGGGAAGCAGAGATCAAACACAACATAAAATGGACAAAGAAAAACAAATGGTCCAATGATGAGTCCCTTTCCTCATTTATTCGGCTCATCACAGTCCACACCTCCCTAATACAATAATACTGAACAAACCAGCTTGTTATGCCCTCATCACTTCATCGATCAGTTGAGATCTTGTAACACACACCAAATCGATCACCTGCCTAGGTGCAATCGACACTCTGGAAGAAGGCCCGAACCATGGCCGTGGAGATCTGAAGCTTGAGAGGGCAGGTCACCCGGATGCTATACCTGCCGGAGTGCGCCTGGTACTTGAACTGCCCGGCGACGACGAGCTCCAGATGGAACTCCCCGGCGGCGCTCTCCCTCGCGAGCTCGGCGGCGTCGTCTCTCCCGAGCTCGCTCTCGCCCGCCGCAGTGAAGAGGTGGACCGCCTTCCCGTTCGGGTGTATCCGGTGCCAGTGCGCCGTGCCCAACACCGGGGAGCGGTAGAGCGCGCGGCCGGCGAATCGGAGCTCGCCGTACAGCGGCGCGGCGTGGCGGATGCGCATTGCCCAGTTGGTGTTTGTCACGGAGACCACGAGCGTCAGGTGGTAGACGAGGGACGTCGCCGCCGCCGTGCCGTTGCCCTTGCCGGTGCCGTTGCCAGCCGGCGCGGCAAGGGCGAAGCGGCTGAGGGTGGCGTCGTCGACGGTGACGTGGACGGGCTCGACGAAGGCGAACGCGAAGACGAGCACCACGGCGGCCGCGAGCAGGATGCCGAAGCACACGCAGGCCAGGCAGCACGGCTTCACCATGGTCGACGCGCGATCTGAACTTGATTTGCTGCGCAGTGAAGATTGCAGGAAGGAGAGAGAGGAGACGATGCAAAGCGTGTGCTCTTCTCTAGCCTTTGTGTGTTTGTGTGTCGGGTCCAAGTCCAAGTCCAACTTGTACTTGAAGAAAAGAAGTCATTTTAAGTTATTTTTTTTATCAAGGAATGTGCAAGATTTGTTTGTGTAAGTGTAAATAAATATTTCAGTGTCTACTGTTTATTCTGGTTTTCATATAAATTTAAACAGATTCTCACTGTACATGGTAATGCTAATTTTTGAGTTGTAAAATGCAGGGCAGAGCACGCAGTTGGAGGGAGAAATCACATTGAAAAAAAAAACGTGTAATATGGAGCACAAAAGACACGATCATCTATCAAAGTTACAGACTAGTGGCCGTGATTAAGGTCGGAATTTTATAGATAGACACTGATATTTGAGCTTTGTTTCCAATTCCAAGCGCGTACACTTCAGGTATTACCAGGCAATAGGCAGGTGAGATGAAAGTACCAGCAATCATGGTCTCCTTTATCTCCTCACATGTGATCACTTTCTCCTTTTGCATTGCTCGGTGCGAAGGCTCTTGCTCTCGAGTGAGCGAGGCTTTGACAACGACGTGCATTGCGCGTTTCCAGCTTGTGTACAGTGTACGCAACAGAGGGCTCCTGGGCTGCGCACACTCGCGTGATTCTACTGGCCTTCTTCGTTTTTTCCTTTCGTAATTTTCCATCTATTTGATATATTGGGTGCTGTGAAAAAATCATCGGAAGGTTCTTTTCGAAATATACAGATTTACAGGTAATGTTTGTAATATGTGAATTTAGGGACGGTTGCATTAATTTGTACTAAGAAGGTTTGAAGCTTTATGATTTTCTTTTTTGTCTCTGTGCAACCCCCCTTTTCATTAGGCTCCACAAAATTCAGAATTTGCACAATATTCCAAAACCATCTCCCAATGCAAGACATATACGATGAACCACATGGCGATCAATAATATCGTTGGTCTTATAATTACTTACCGAGCTTCCGCTCGCGCTAGCCTGTGACATGGTTTAATTTGTTGACGTCGCACCTGGGGAGTCAGTGGCGAGAGAGAGAGAGAGAGAGAGAGAGAGAGCTCGGGGAAGGAAGGAGGGAGAGAGAGAGAGAGCACGACTGCACGAGAGACAAGATAGATTTCGACTAGCTTGGCCTGTAAGCGTTGCCAGAATTTAGCACAGAGATAAACTTCCTGAATTGGAATGAAAATAAAGTAGGGAATTCCCCTGGCTTTCGGTTGAATCTCTGTCTACGAGTAGTTGACAAGTTGCTTTCTCTTCCTCAACATAGGGTACACACGCGCTGGACGTCTGCGGGTATGTTATACCACAATAAGAAGCAAAAGAGTGATGTGTGTTTACAGATTAAATGGCTGTATTTGATGGAGCAACAGTCATGCCAACATAAATTTGTGCACCGGTACCGGCACGCCGTCGTCGAAGGCGGTGAAGCTGCGAAGGACCGTCCCGAATGGGCTGATCCGGTGCCAGTCCGCCATCTGGATGCGTCGGAACGCCCAGCCGCGGAAGCGGAGCTCGGCGTCCAGCGGCGCGGTGAGCCGCGCGCTCATCGCCCAGTTGGGGTTGTCCACGGAGATCTCGAGGGAGAGGTCGTAGGAGAGGGTGCCGTTGCCGTCCGGCGCGGAAAAGACGATGCGGCTGAGGCTGGCCCCGCGGACGGTGACGACGAGAGGATCGACACCGGTGAACGCGCAGACGAGTACCCCGGCAACCGCGAGCAGGAGGACGACGCAGCAGCAGCAGAAGCCTGCAGCCTCGGCTGAGCCTAACTTGGCCATGCTCCGCTCGCACGCGCACTGAACTTGACGGCTGGAATGGCAGCGGCGGAGATTGTGGGAGCAAGGGTAGTGGAGAGGAGGCGATGCAACGCGTATCCGCCCTTTTGTAGTGGTGGCTAGTCTGTGGGTTGGTAGGTGGGTATATTATTACGTCAGGTACTAATCCTTGACTAACTTCAATCGGCACGTACGCACACAACATTTCGCCCAATCGTTCCTTCTTACCAACTTAAACAAAGTATAGTGTTCACCGAGATATTGATCTGATGAGTTGCTGCTAGGAGACCCGCAAGAAGAAGAAGAAAAAAAGGTTGCTGCTACCTCATCTAGGAGCAAAAAGCACCGAAACTTTGTTGCAGTGCAGGCAGAGGAGAGGTTTGTTCACATGTGACCCTGTCCTTTTACTCTGAACACCGGCTGCGTCATGGCTACCTCTGCCGAGCAGGAAGACGTGCTTTGCCCTATTCACACCTGGACCTGCGCAGGTACGTATTGGACGAGGCATCGAGCTGCCCACGGGCACATGCATGCAAAACAATGTCTACAGCTCGTTCCAGATTCGGAGCGTGGTGGTTCATTTCCTCCCTCGCGTCATCAGATGAAACCGGTGTAGGTGAGTCATCAATAGACAATACTACCTCACTGCTCTTGTTGCCATTTCTTCTAGCATGAAGCAATGGTGATAGCGCGCTCTATATGGATATTACTACTATAGTGGGTGCTAATGCTATGCCTTTGCAACCAATACTTGTCCACGCAACATCTGAAGAATATTACTTGGCCTTACACATTACACAACCAAGGCCTTACATAGCTATACTACTCATTACACAACCAAGGCCTTACATAGCTGCGATATTAAGCTCTCCAAGACCCACATTTCTGTTCTAGGAACTAAATCACTATTTTGTGAAAAACAACTAAAATCACCAGCCCCTTCGTCCAGCAGGAGGAACTGACCAAGCTTGGAGCTCTTCATTACATTAGTTGATGCAATAACAGCCAAATCATCTCACGAGTGCAGGATACACGGTTCTTGCTGTTTAACTACAGTGTTCCTCTTGGATATTAATGATCAATGGGCAAGCTAGAGCTTGTCACTTGAATATGCTACTGTACTAGAAATGGTGCCCGAAAAGCGTTACATGGTTTCTGATAGGTACGAATACCAAGTTACCAACACACACGGTGCAATGCAAGATGGAGATGTGACCCCGGCCGGCCGTAGCATAAAAGGAAAGATCAAACACAACATGAAATTGCACGCAGCAGAAATCAATATCCCATGAAACACACAAGGTAGATAGAATACACAAGCAAATGCCTAAACGCACACAACCCTCGTGAACTTTGCCGGAGACTTATTCCCCTTTGAGAGAGCAAGGTTCAGTGGGCAGATGACCCGGAGGCTGCGCCGGTGGGAGTGGGTCTCGTACTTGAACTGCCCAGTCACGGCGAGCTCCAGCTGGAGCTCCCCGGCGGCGCTCTCCCTGGCCAGCTCCTCGACGCCGTCTCTCCCGAGCGCCGCCGGCGGTACCGGCATGCCCAGGAGCCCGGTAGTGAAGCGGCGCGACACCATCTCCTTCGGTCTGATCTGGCGCCAGTCCGCCGCGGCGCCGGCCACCGGGATGCGGTCGAGCGCCCAGCCGCGGAAGCGGAGCTCGCCGTCCAGCGGCGCGGTGCGCCGCACGTGCATCGCCCAGTTCGGGTTGTACACGGAGACGTCGAGGTCGAGGGCGTAGGTGAGGGACGCCGCCGCAGTGCCGGTGAGGTTGCCGGCCGGCGCGGCAAGCTCGAGGCGGGTGAGGGTGGCCGCGTCGACGGTGACCCGGACAGGCTTGACGAAGGCGAACCCGCTGATGAGCACCCCGGCGACCGCGAGCAGCACGACGAACCACAAGCAGGCCTCCACCTCCGGCCTGCTGGCCATGGTGCGCACTCCGAACTTGATGGCAGCAGATGCAGTGAAGATTGTGGGAAGGATGGATCGGAGAGAGGGAGGTTCGGGAAGGATGGAAACAGAAGGTGAGGCTACTGCGAACTGCGATGCGCGACGCGTGCTCTTTTGTAGTGATTGAGTGGGTGTGGGTGTGGGTCAAACTTGTGCTTGGAGAAACGAAGCCATTTTATGTTGTTCCAGATTCATGTGATGCGTAAGCTTGTTTATGTAGGTAGTAATAAGCGCTAGAGATTTCTGTATAGTTTTAATTAAACTGGTTCGTTCTCACAAAATTTTCAATCGCCAATGGGAGCTAGCATGCAATATTGCAATCTGAGAGAGAATCACAAAATGTTAATTTCTTAACAGACCTGAAACAACATATGAATATCTCCTACAGTCTCTGATGCTAATGGAAGATCGTCATTCTTGGTTCCTAGTTACTAGAGTAGTATCTAAAGAGTCATCATTTCAGAAAGACATGACACCACGTATTAGATGACCTCCGGTTAGAAAAAAGAATGCTTCTTTAATTTGTTTTTCTAACATACAGGTTATTGCACAAACCAGTTGATAGGAAGGCACAGAATAATTGAGGCTTCTTTCCCAATGGCTCACATGTACAGAAACAAAGGAAGCAGGCAATGGGCAGGTGAAACAACCAGCAATCATGGTCTCTTCACCCCTTTACTCCTGTTGCATCGCCTAGTCGGAAACTAGAAACCTGCGTACGATATGGCTGATGGCTGTGGCTCCATCGAGCATTTCTAGCTTTTCTATGAAACGAGACTTCCTGGTGACCGATCAAAACCTGCCCATACTCACGTGGCTGTGTTGGCCTCTTTTTACTTTCTTTTGGAAATTTTCTTCTATTTGATATATTTTTATTCATAATAATATAGAAAAAGAAGGGCGCAAAATGATGTCAAGAGTGCAACTGATATATGCACAGTCCACGACTTATCACTTCTATTATCTAGCTATGCGTGAATTTTTTGTTTTTATTAATTCTGAAAATCGGTTGAAAGTAACGGACGGTGCAAACTAGGGTCAAAACGGCAACTTTAATCTAAAAAACTAAGGTCAATCATGCAAAGTCTAAAAAACGAGATCCATCAGGCAATTGGATTCGAAAATAGGATCAATCACACAATTGCCCAAGATTCTTGTATTCTCCAAAAAAAAATTAAAGCCCACATATCTAATTGGGCCCTTCTGCAAAAACCCGTGATGCGTTATTAGTTTTAAGCATTAAAATTCTATATTTGAGTTTACCCCGGACATTGGTTTAGGCTGATGAGTCTGGAAGAATCAGGCCCAACCAAAATCTATCCTAACACTAGCTTGCAGATATTGGAACAAACAGAATGACATATAAGTTTGGAGATCTATATTTCTGTTACTTTCTGCTCTGAAATCACTTAAATTACTAGTGCATCCAGTTTCTAAAGCAGAATGCATAAACTTTTTTCTAGCTGAATTTGCATATGTTGATTCCACTGACAAGGAAGGTCGTGAAAAGTTTGCGCGCAAGCGAATAAAGGGATGGTAGACGAGGTAGAGGCGTAGAGCTAGCTGGGAATGGAGGAGAATGGTTGAGGAGAGAAACCACTGTGCTCCATCCGTTATAGAGGGATGCGATTCCTTGTCCCACTACGCAACGCTAGAGTGAAACAAGTTTTATTCGTGAGCAGTCAAGACTCAAGAGTCAGTTGTACGTTAATTCTAGTTATAGGAAGCAGCGGGCTGCAGCTGAGGCTAAAACACTTTCTTAATTAGGAAGAGCAAAAGCATTAGTAAGAGCTAGTTATCCTTTTGCTTGCTAGTCGTCGTCTGTTGGTAGAAGCATATATACCAATATACCATACCACTAGCTAGGCACCAGCAACATCTCATCTTCTAGTCCGCTGCCTGAATTTCCTTGTGTTCTTCTCCCATGTGATTGGCCATGCATGTCAACGTCAATCTCTTCACAGGCACAATAGTCTGTGCAACAGTGCCAAGCACGGCAGCACACTACCTTTAATTTGTTACTAGAAACGTTCGAACATTATCTTCACACACTTTTTTTCATTTTTCGCGAGGGACACGCACTTGCATTTGTTCTTCAAAGGTGTATTTCTCAGTTTATTTGGATGTGCATTGAAGTGATTGCGAAACGAGCAAAGGCACCCTACACCGTCAGTCCGTACTCTATTTGGATGCAGTGACATGCAAACGCAGCAAAAGGCACCCTGTAATTCATGATATGAGCATCAAAGTAGGTACGTGCGGTCAATTCTTTTCTTCTTCCTGGCGGCCTAATTCCTGCACGGTTCTTGAACTTGGTAAGTTCTCATAAAAAGTCACAAGATCTTGCTTAGCAATGTAAATATCTCCGATTTAAGGGAGATTAACCAGATGATTTCTTGTGCTCACACTGCGTACTTCTGATGCACTGCTGGTTCAATCCTCATGCATGTCTACTAGGTAGATTGTAGACAATTTTGGCAAAGGAAAAGAAACCTAATTCTTGTTTGCTGTGAAATTTCAAGGTAACACACTCTTGATTGCATCTCAAAGCGTGATTTTTCATGTTTCTGAATTAATATACAGCACATGTTTAGAACAGATAAAAACGAAATATGCAGCTAATTACTGCAGTAATATGATGCTGGTCCAGTGGATGGAAAAGAGGGTCTCTGAAGCACATCATGCACCTCAGAACCACAGATACACAAACAAGGATACGAAATGAGCCTGCAAGGTTGCTGCAGCTTGACACAGCAGACGGCGAGCAGTTGCAACCCCAGCCAACAATTACTTCGCCTCATGGCAGTGACTGTGAGTAACACTAAGACCTGGAATTGCTGGTTTAATTGGATCCATCGCGCAAGTGAGAGCAGAGGTGGGTGCTGTGCCCGTTAACGTTTTGCAGGAGAGAGTGATGAGTCTGGGCCTACGTACAACACATGCGTCACACGCTCTGGACTTGTGCTAGATTTGATTTTCTGGACCAAAGGTTTTCTTTCTCCCAAATGTAAAATCAGGTGGACTTGTGTTAGCAGGGCTATTAACTAATTACATTTTCTTCTTTTCTGGACGTTGAAAGAGTAAATTCTCCCATTCTTGTCTGCCACTTATTTTATGATTAACAGTATATCATATCTTGCTTCGTTCTGCTCGATTAACTGCAAACTCTAGAAGCCGGTCTCGCATGATAACGTGTCAAATTTCACAAACTAATTGGAGTTAATTACTGGGGAAGACGACCATACACATCTGGATGGTTTACATGCATTCATGGGCACAAACATGACAAGCTACGGGGTAACACATGCATAGCATGAAAGAAAGGAAATAAACCATAGAGAATAGAACTGCGAAGGAATCAAATGAGCCCTTTTAAACATACTTATTCGGCTCTTTAATTAATTTGGTGTGTGGCACTCCGCCCGTCACGTCGTCATCATCAGTTGCCCGGCGAGATATCGGTGCACGGCTGCGGCAGAGTTCGCTCGAAACGAGCGAAGGCAACGGCCGCCGGCTCCGTGGACAGCGGAAGCAGCAGGGGGCACCTCACGGTGATGATGCTGTTGCCGTCGTTCCATGGGCTCCCTCCGTACTTGAACTCGCCGGCGACGATGAGCTCGAGGTGGAACATCCCGACGACGCTGTCCCTGGCGAACGCCGCCGCCGCGTCGCTCCCGAGCGCCACGGTCGCGCTCTTGGCCGCCGCCGCCGCCACGCGGTACACCGTCCGGTTGGACGGGCGGATGCGGTCCGTCGCCTCCGGGCCGGCCAGCCGGACGAGGGCGAAGGGGTTGCCGGCGAGGCGGAGCTCGGCGTCGAGCGGCGCGCCGCCGTGCCAGGCGAGCTTATCCAAGTTGGGGTTGCGCACGGCGACGGCGAGCGAGAGGTCGTAGGACACGTAGGCCGTGCCGTTGCCGGGATCGACGAGGGCCAGGCGCCCGAGGGAGGCCTCGTCGACGGCGACCTCCACTGGGACAGCTGATACAGGGAAGAGAAAGAAGACGCCGAAGATGAGCGCCGGTGGGAGCACGGTCACGACGAAGCTAGCAACGAGAACAAGGCACAAGTTTGGTCCTTTGGCGGCCATGTTGTGGAGGCTGGAGCTGGATTGGGGGCTCAGAACGAGAGCTGCTGCTGTGCGACGCTTCCTTTGTATAGCGCTTGGGTCATTGGGTGGACTTGACGTGACTAGTAAGTAGGTCGTAGTGCAATGGAAAAAAAAAGACGAAAGTATTTAATCACTCTAGTTTTACGCTGCCCATGTAATTGCTCTCTGGTTCCTTTATCTAAAAAAATGTAGAGGCAGAAACTTGGTTCCATGTTGTCAAATCCAACTATCGTTTGGTGTGTGAAACTGCAAGGTAGCAGCATCTGATTCCTTGTGAAGAAAAAAATCTTGTAGCTAGAAAGAAGGCGTTCATCTTTACATGTCCTGTTGCATCAGCTTTATCACCCAAGAGCACCGAGACACCAACAAGGAAAGATAGAGGTGTGTTGCTACCTCACACGCAACGGAGAGGTGTGTTGCTACTCCTCGTCGACCTCACATCTTTACATGCACTTCGTTACTAGAAGGAGATGAGGGAATGGGCGAGAAGGCCACATCCGTCCACGTATCGGCTGTACCCGTAATGAGTGATGAGGCTGAGCATACACACCACATATATGCATGGTCTGCGGGATGAGAGAACAGGGAGCACTTTCTCTCCTTTTCCCGCTTGCACAAAACGAGTAGAGTATAGAGGCACTGGTTCATTGAGCACTTGATCCAGGTGGGCACACACACAAGTGACTCAGCTTGCCTTACCTTGCTTTTCCTGACCTGACAAGGAAAATACCTAACCTCTTGCAGCTGTAAAATGTATAAATTTCAAGAATGCAACTGTGATTTCTGCAAATCATGTGTCTTATTTTGTGGAACTCGCCTGTTAAGCCATTCATAAAGTAGCAAAGCATTAGTGTTCTCCGACTCGAAATCAGTTGGATGTCTTGTCCAAAAAAAAAAAATCTGTTGCATGTATAGTGTCTCACAGTTATTGTGCACAAGCCGTCCTTGTAGAGAGCTGCAATGTAAAGCAAGTTATTGTGCACAAGTCGTCCTTGTAGCTGCAATGTAAAGCAGTAAAACCCATATTTCAGTTTCCCAAACTGTGCCATCATCACAAGAGCTAATTTCCAATCAGTTTCCCCACTGTGCACGCAGCACATAACAACAGCTTGCACCGCCATTTACATGCAAGGAAGATAAGACTTGTCAGTTCAGTGTGGACTCACGAAAATCGATCTCTTCGATGTGGACTGCATGTGGTTCAATTTATCCCTTGCATTGTTGGATGAAATAAACTGCCAAACAGGTGTGTGAGTGTCAATAAGACCTCACTAGTCGTTAGGTACCAGTTCTCTCGTAGTAGCAGGAACCAATGGTGATGGCCCTATGGAGCTTACTACGTACTACTAGCTAGTAAACGAGAGAAGTGTTAATATATATGTTGTGCCTTTGTAACCCATACTTGTACACTAAATGCAACCAAGGCAACATGTGAAGTTAGCAAAAATTACGAAATTGGCCCAGTTATTAGGGCTTTTATTTGGTGCATTGAAGAGTAGGCAAGAGATTGGTTTTTCATGGTCGATTCAGAAGACTAGAAAGAAGAAAATGCCACTGGCGCACTTCTGATGCACTGCGCTGGTTCAATCCTCATGCATGTCGATTAGTTAGATTGTAGAGAATTTTGAGGAAAAGGAAAGGAAACCTAACTCTTGTTTGCTGTGAAATTTCAAGGTAACGCACTAACACTCTTGATTGCATCTCAAAGCGTGATTTTTCATGTTTCTGAATCAATATACAACACATGTTGAGACCAAGTAAAAACGAAATGTACAATATATACTGCAGTAATGATGCTGGTCCAGTGGCTGGAAAGAGAGTCTGGAGCACATCACGCACCACCCCAGGGCACAGATACACAAACAAGGAACAAAGGGAGCCTGCAAGGTTGCTGCGGCTTGGCACAGCAGACGGCGAGCAGTTGTAACCCCAGCCAATAATTACCTTGCCTCATGGCACAGTGAGTAACAATGAGACCTGGAATTGCTGGTCTAATTGTTTCAGCTCGATTAATTGCAAACTCTAGAGAAGCGCATGACAACGTGTCAAATTTCACAAACTAATAATTAAAGCATGGGGAAGCGCATCTCCCATGGATACGACCATACACATCTCGATGGTTTACATGCAAGGGCACAAAACATCACTAGATCGATCGAGGAACGGGAACACACATAGCATGAAAGGACGGACATAAAGAACAAAATCATAAGAGAATGGAGAATTGCGAAGGAATCAAATAATGAGCCCTTTTAAACATCTTTATTCGGCTCTTAAATTAATTTGGTGTGGCACTCCGCCCGTCACGTCGTCATCATCAGTTGCCCGGCGAGATATCGGTGCACGTCTGCGGCAGAGTTCGCTCGAAACGAGCGAAGGCAACGGCCGCCGGCGCCGTGGACAGCGGAAGCAGCAGGGGGCACCTCACGGTGACGATGCTGCTGCCGTCGATCCCCTCGTACTTGAACTCGCCGGATACGACGAGCTCCAGCCGGCGGAACATGCCGACGACGCTCTCCCTGGCGAACGCCGCCACCTCGTCGCTCCCGAGCGCCACGGGCGCGCTCTTGGGCGCCGCCGCAGCCACGAGGTATACCGTCGGGTTGAAGCGGATGGGGTCCTTCATCTCCAGGTCCGGGCCGGCGAGCCGGACGAGAGCGAACGGGTTGCCGGCGAGGCGGAGCTCGGCTTCGAGCGGTCCGCCGAGCCAGGCGACCCTCCCCAGGTTGTGATTGCGCACGGCCACGGCGAGCGAGAGGTTGTAGGCGACGGACGCCGTGCCGTTGCCTGGCTCGACAAGGGCCAGGTGCCCGAGGAAGGCCTCGTCGACGGTGACCTCCACTGGGATAGCTGATGCGGGGAGGGCAAAGGTGAAGAAGACGATGCCGAGGAGCGCCATCAGGAGCGTGGCCAAGACGAGGCCAGCAACGAGAAAGACGCACACGTTTGCTTCTTCCTTGGCCTTGGCCATCTTCTCGCGAATGGATCGGGGGCTGTGTTCAGAATCAGTTAGAGCCAAGAGTAGTAGGGGACTACTGGGAGTGCCTGGCATTTGCAGTGCGACGCTCCTTTTGTATAGCGCTTGGGTTTTGGGTGCACTACTTGACTACTTTTACCCTTGGTGACTTCGCTATGCCCATGTAATTCTGATAAACAAATACGGGCTAATTAAGTGCACAATAGATTGACTCTTGCACTATGCCCACATTTTGTGTGTTCTTTAAAAGAACAAAATATTTCCTTCTTTTCAAGTTTGGAAACATTAAATCAACATTATTTGTTCTAGATTTTGTATTGTTATTTATTTTTGTAGGATTATGTAACATGTAGATAAAGGAAAAAATTGTTAATGTATAGATTATAGAAAAATTACTTTTTTGTAGACCATCCGATTTCAATCTAGTGATGTTGGATAGTGACCCAAACTTTCAATCAGCAAGCATCGGAAGCAATCCCCTTAAAAGAAAGATAATTCGGAAGCAACGCAGTGCATGACAGAGTGGCCTTATGAAGCGCGAACGATCGACCTCGCCTATGCGAGGGGAAGACGTCTCTCGCCAACTAGTAGCGTACGTGGCTAGGTCACGAATCTTCCACCGAGCTGCCTGGTGTCTTTCCCTGAATCCCTGGCACGCGAGTTCCACAGGTAGCGTTTTTTTTCTTTTTTCCGGTGGCCTGTGTCACATTCGGTTCATTTTTTTTCTTCCAATCCAAATTTGTTTCCAGCACTCCGTGTATAAGATTGCATTGTTCGTGACTTTCATTTTTTCCCTCTATTTACTTCAAACAAATTATTTTTCCTTGTTTCTACAAAAGAAATATATATATTGATCTATGCTGTGTCGTGGACATGTCAAATGTATTGCCACAAGATAGCAGCATGTGAAGGTTAAATGACGAGAAAATCGTGTCTTTATATGCTTATCTTGTAGATAAATCGTAGTCGAGAGTCGTATTGCTTAGCGGTAGTGCAGGAGAGGATGAGGAACCCCACCGCCGATCGTACTCGGATCCATCTCTTGGGATAGGATGCGAATGCAATCCCCTTCTCAGTCGAGTCAGTTCTAGTTGCTGGAAATAGGCAAACACGAGTGGAGGTAGAGATAGCCGTCCTACTGGTAGCCTGAAAGAAAGGTGCATGGGTGTGATTCTTTCTTTCATTCATGCACCTGTGTGCAAACGGAATCCATGCGTGTTCACATTGAATTAGTAATTCGTTCTCACTAATCAGAGCATGTAACCCATTTCTATGGTGTCTGTCAATATATGAAGGTGCTTGACGAAGAGGTGAACCACAATTTCAAATAATAAAACGTTTTTCTTTCCCTGCGTGCAGTAGCTACTAGAAAACCCCAAGTTTTGGTACACAGAACCATGTTCATCTCTTCTAACTTTTTTGAATGAATTCACCTCTTCTAACTCGACAGAAACAAAATCTTAATTTGGTAGAATAGATTCACAAGTGGGAATGGACCCTGTTATTTCCATGTTGTCAAAGCCAACAAACTATCTTTTGGTGTGAAACTGCAAGGTAGCAGCATCTGATTCCTTTGAAGAAAATCTAGTAACTAGAAAGAAGGTGTGCATCTTTACATGTCCTGTTGCATCAGCTTTACCACCCAAGAGCACCGAGACACCAAGGAAGGGAAGGTGTGTGTTACTACTTCGCACGCAACGGAGAGGTGTGTGAGGAGATGACAGCTGAGGGTGTTTTACTAATTTCCGGTTTTGCTGAAGAAGATGAGCGAACGGGCGAATGTGACTCAGCTTGCCTTACCTTTGCTTCCTGAACTGACAGGGGAAAAAACGAGCCTCTTGCAGCTGTAAAATGGTTCAATTTCAAGAATGCATCTGATTTGTGCAAATCATGTGTCTTATTTTGTGAAACTCGCCTGTTAAGCCAATCATAAAGTAGCAAAGCATTATTGTTCTCGACTTGAAATCAGTTGGATGTCTTTTCAAAAAAAAATCAATGTATAGTCTCACAGTTATTGTGCACATGCATGTCGTCCTTGGAGAGCTGCAATGTAAAGCAAGTTATTGTGCACAAATCGTCTAAAGCAGTAAAAACCCCATATTTCAGTTTCCCCAACCGTGCCATCATCACAAGAGCTAATTTCCAATAAGTTTCCCCACCGTGCACGCAGCACTTAATAGCTTGCACCGCCATTTACATGAAAGGAAGATAAGACTTGTCAGTTCAGTGTGGGACTCACGAAAATCGACATGAGAGTGGCCAGCCAATCTATGCGGCTGCGCTGGTTATGGCTGAAGCGCACACAACCGGATAACATTGCCGGGCAACTCCAGGACAATGAACACAAAGACCTTCATGACTTCTTTAACGCATCGGTGACGATCCAGCTGGGAGACGGCAATCGGGCCCTTTTCTGGTCGGATGCGTGGCTAGAGGGACAGTCGATTGCGCAGCTAGCGCCACACCTGGCCGCAGCAGTGAACCCGAGACCCAAGCGTTGACGGACAACAGTTGGCTGCAAGACATCACAGGGCATCTCTCCATCCCCGGACTGATGCAATACCTGGAAATCCACCGGCGGACAGATCAGATAAGCCTCACGCCTCATACAACGGACGCGCTCCGTTGGCGCTGGTCACCCTCTCGGGGAGTTCTCACCCAAGACTGCTTATGAGGCCTTCTTCATTGGACAAACCAGCATCCTCGGAGCTCGCGAGCTATGGAGGTCCAAAGCACCAAACAAATGCAAGTTCTTCACCTGGCTACTCTTGCACAAGCGAGCATGGACCTCGGAACGGCTGCATAGACATGGTCTCGGGAATGCCGACGATTGCGCACTCTGTGCACAAGAACCGGAGAGCATCGATCACCTATTTCTGGGATGCGTCTACAGCAGGGAGGTCTGGTTCAAGACGCTCGAGCGCTTCAACCGGCAACAGCTGGCCCCAACTCCTAATCAGCCGCTGGTACTTTGGTGGTTGTCGGTGTAGGGGGATCGGGGTCCCCTAACCGGGCACGGGGCATTTCCGGCCCACGGACGAAGACGGCGGCCGAGGACAAGGAGGTCCTCAAGACCCACGAAGCCCACGAGGCCCATGAAGGCCGGAGGAGCGGGAGCGTCGGTGGCGGACGAAGCTTCCCGGTAGCTTCCTCCGGCGCCCCAACCACCCGGAGTTAATGCGGCACTCAAGTGCTCGCGGCGACGCCGCAGCTTGACAGGACGTGCGCGCGTCTTCCCCGTGCGCCGCGTCTCGGGAAGCCGCGCTGCTACAGCGCCGGGAGGGCTCTCGACCAATAGGGTGGAAGAGACTTGGAGCCCGAACCGAGGAGGAGAGATCGCAACGGATTTTGTCGGGATCGTGTCGGGATATCCCAGAAGGGCCGGACCCCCACCGGGCGTCCGGGTACCCCCCGGGTACTTGTACGGTGCTTCTCTCCTTACCCTATAAAAGGAGGGGGACTCCCATGTAGAGACGAGAGAACATTCGAATACACACACAAGCGGGACGTAGGGTATTACGCATCCATTGCGGCCCGAACCTCGGGTAACTCCTCCGTGTTCTTGCTCGCTTGAATCGTCTACGCTAAGCACGAGCGAATCCGTCCTTCCCCGAGCCTATCTCGAAGGGAGTCTTGACGAGCCCCCATTTGGAGGTGTACTCACACACCGACATTTGGCGCGCCGGTAGGGGCTGGTCGTAGATTTTGCTTCACACTGCGAAACTTCCACGCAACCATGCAGAGATCCTCGGACACGCCGCGGACGGAAGATAGCGTCTCCAGCCAGGCGTCCACAGGGCGCCGTCGCCGCGACCGTCGCCGCGCGGGCCGCTCCGTTCACGGCGACCGTCCCGGCGCCTCGGCGGCCGAGCATGCGGCGAGGACCAGCGCGGCGCCGACCGCCACGCCCGAGCCGTCACGCCGCCTGCGTCCGAGCGCGCCATCGCGCGTCGCCTCTTCCAGGAAGAAGAGGGGGACGACCCCTTGACCGCCGTGAAGACCATGCTCAACAACCCGCCGGCGGGACCGGCGGGGGAGAGCGAGCAAAGGAGTGGCTCACCGGAGTAGGTAAGCTCCCGGATACGGCGCAGGCCAAGCGCCGGGCGGGACCGTCACGCCAACCGCAGCAGCCACCGACCGACAACAACCGCCACGCCAACCGCGCCAAGGACACGCGCCCGCCGGCGGCTTCGCTCTCCGTCCACTCCCCGCGGGCGCGGGCGCCGCGACCTGCGCAACGACCTCAACGGACGCCGCCGTGAGGGGAAGACGCACGCGTCGGCATCGAGCGCTCGCGCGAGCGGGGACGCGAGCGTGAGCGCACCTCCGCCCACAACCACGACGGCACGGAGGCGGAGACGTCCCCCGAGCGCCACCCCAAGCGTAAGAGAAAGGAGCTCGACCCCTCGTTCCTCGGGGGCTGCGCGGCCCTCTCAAAGCGCCCGCGCAGCGTCACGTGGCCCAGCAAGTTCCGCCGGACCTTCCGAGAAGGTACGACGGCACCGCTCCCCCGACGAGTTCCTGCAGATCTACTCCACCGCCGTCAAAGCCGCCGGTGGCTCGGAGGACATCATGGCCAACTACTTTCACCTGGCCCTCAAGGACTCGGCTCGGTCATGGTTCATGAACCTGGCGCCGGAGTCCATCGGCTCCTGGAAGAGCTTGTGCCGGGAGTTCATGGCCAACTTCCGGGGACGGCGAAGCGCCGGGAAGCCGGATCGACCTGGACCGCATCGTCCGAAGCCGGGTGAGACGCTGCGAGCGAGCCGCAGGACGCCTGTTGGATGGACGACATCCTCGGGTACTTACGTGACGACATCCATCCGGAAGACGACACGGACGCGGAACGCCTAGCCCGCCAAGCCAAGCGATATGCCATTGTTGATGGCAGGATGTACAAGCGCAGTGCCAACGGCGTTCTGTCGAAGTGCGTCAAGACGGAAGAAGGCAACGACATACTCGTTGAGATCCACGAGGGCGAGTGCGGCAGCCACCACGCTCCCCGCACGCTGGTCGGGAAAGCCTTTCGGCAGGGTTACTACCGGCCGACAGCCCTCCAGGACGCCACCAGGCTGGTGCAACAATGCAAGGCATGCCGGTTTCACGCCAAGCGGACGCATCCGCCCGCTCAAGCCCTTCAAACAATTCCCTGATCCCGGCCGTTCGCGGTTTGGGGTTTGGACATTGTAGGGCCATTTCCGACTCGCCCGGGTGGGTACAGGTGGCTATATGTGGCCATCGACAAGTTCACGAAGTGGGTGGAAGCGGAGGCGGTGACAAAGATAGACCAAAACTCGGCGGTCGGATTCATGAAGAATGTCATTGCAAGATTCGGGGTGCCGCAGCGGATTATCACGGACAACGGGACCCGGTTCACGAGCCACGCGTTCGCAGCGTACTCGCGATTCCCTCGGCACCCGGATCCGCTTCGCCTCAAGAGCCCACCCACAAAGCAACGGCCAAGTCGAACGCGCCAACGGAGAAATCCTCAAGGGTTTGAAAACAAGATAATTCAACCCGTTGAAGAAGAAAGGCTCCAAGTGGGTAACAGAGATCCAATCCGTGCTCTGGTCCCTACGCACCACGGCGAGTCGAGCCACGGGCGAAACGCCTTTCTTCCTCGTGTACGGTGCGGAGGCGGTGCTACCCACGGAGATCCTGTTCAATGGCCCCCGAGTCGTCGCGTTTGACGCCGACCAAAGCACCCGGCGGCACGACGACATTGACCTCCTCGAGGAGGCAAGACGACGAGTACTACTCGCGAGCGCGAGGTACCTCCGGGGCTTGCGCCGCTATCACCGGCGGCGCGTGCGCCCCGGGAGTTGCAAACGGGAGACCTCGTCCTCCGGCGGGCTCGGACGCGTGAAGGCAAGGATAAGCTAACTCCCATGTGGGAAGGGCCCTTCGTCGTCACTGCCGTCACCCGCCCGGGATCCGTTCGCTCGGAGTCGGAGGACGGGTACCCGAACCAAGCGCTTGGAACATTGAGCACCTAAAGAAATTCTACCCTTAGAATATTCTCAGTAGCCAATGGTCCCGGTAGTACCCGGAAGTCTCATCGCCACGGCCACGGTCGCCACGACACCTGTACTAACGTGTTGTGAATAAAAACAGCGCCCGTTGCTTCTTTTCCTACTTCTCGCAGGATCGTTGTTGTATGTGTCAAAGTCCTCGCTTTCCTCCGACGGGTAAGAAAGCCCTATGACTTAGGCCCGAAGTCGGAAGGCGTCACGTTTGGTTAAGGCTCGGGTGCCCGAAGTCGCGCTCTAAGCGTAGCTGCAAAGTACCGGACGGCCTACGACTAAGTGGCGCACGGCGACAATCGCACCTAACGAAAAGGGAACAACGGGCTTAAGCTTTTCATCAACACTCAAATTTAAACTTAACCTTTGTCTTGCATACGAAACACAGGTTTAACAAAAAATAAAAAAGGCACGAGCGCCGAGAATCCACTCGCAGGTGGAGGAAGCGGGCACTTAGCCCCGCTCGAAGCTTTCGGCGAAGGCACGAGCCACGGCGCGAGCCTCGCGCCTTAGCCGTGGCGTGCTCACCCGCGGGAACGTCACAATTCACCACAGCCAGGAGTGGGAACCCGGGCACCAGCACCGGGGCGTTCACCAGCACCTCCTCCAGGGCCGCGGCTATGGTTTGCCGCCCTTCCTCCTCCAGGACCTCCGCCACCCGGGTGTTCGGGCTGCTCGGAGAGTCAACCACCCCCGCATGGCGAACGCATACCCGGCCGCGCCGCGGTCGAGGGGCTCAGGAAGACGGGGCAGGCCCACCTCGAACAGCGCCGACAAGACCGCCCGGTGCACCTCGGCGGCGATCTCGGCCTGCGACCGCGCCGCCGAAGCCAGCTCCGTCACCCGCTCGCTCAGCTCAACGCGCCGAACCTCGGAATTCTCGAGCTGGGACCGCGCCTCCGCAAGCTGCCGCCGGAGGTCGTCGCCGCCGGCTGCAGCAGAAGGGCCGTGACCCGACTTCTTCACCCGGGCCTCCAACCGCTCCACGCGTCGTCGGTAGTCGTCCCGGCTCTTCTCCACCGCCTTCAGCTCGGCAGCGAAGTTCACCCGGGCCTCCGCGAGAGTCTCCTCGCGCACGCGATGCGCCAACCCGCCGGCGATACCGCGGACCTGCTCCTCGGCCCGGCAAGACGGGCCGCCTCCGTCTCCAAGGCCTCCCTTCGAACAGCGGCCTCGTTTTCACGAAGCCGGACCTGCTCTTCCCGGGTAGCGAGGGCGTCCTCGCGCTGCCTCGGCCCCACCTCTTGCGAGGCCACGGAGTCGCCGAAGCGCCGGAGCTTCGCCTCGGCCGCTCCGACAGCCCGCTCCCGTTCGCCCGGCGCCGCCTCCCGGAGTGCAAGCGCACCGGCGCGCTCCTTCGCCTCCTCCTCACGAGCCGCCGCGGTCACCTCGCGGCGTGTCACGGCCGCCTCGCGAGCGCCATGTCGGCCTCCGCCTCCTCCAGCCTGCGCGCCGCGGGAGCTGCGCAGCACGTTCCCGCTCCAAGACGGCGCGGAGCTTCGTCTCCGCGTCCCGCAGCTTCTCGGCGGCTTGATCGGCGACGCCGGTAGCTTGGTCCAACTCACTCCGGACTTCCTCCATGCGGCGCCGATGCTGCTGCCGGGCCGGCTTCACCGCTGTCTCCGTGGCTCTCCGGGCCTCCGCAACCTCCGCCTCCTCGTTCAGCCACCGCGGCCTCGCGATCCTCTAGGGACGCATCCGTCTCCTCCACGGCCGCCTTCATGGCAAGGAGCGACCGGGTGACCTCCCCGAGCACATCGCCAATCTTGTGGCGTCCCGTGCCGCCCGAGCGACTCGGAGGCGACGCGCTCCGGCCGCGTCCGGCCGCGCCCACGGCCCCTACCGGCGGCAGCGGTCGACGAAGTATCCCCGCCGACCACCGCTCCCGGCTCCGACCGGACGCGTGGAGGGGAATCGTTCCCCTCCGAGCACTATAGGACCGGCGGCGCCGGCACCCGGCCGGGAGTGGAAGACCGTGGCGGGCGCCGGCAGCGCCAATTGGGAAAGCGGCCGCCCCCTCCGCCGGCGCCTTCGGCACGTTCCCGCCGGAAGAGGCGACGCCCGGCCAAGGTCATCTCCGTCGGAGGCACCCGCGGCCTCCTCCTCGGGGGCACCCGCGGCCACCTCCTCGGGAGTGTCCGTGACTTCCTCTTCGGGAGCACCCGCAGCCGTCTCCTCGGGGGCACCCGCGCCGGCCTCCGCTTCGGCCGCCGGAGCCGCAACGGCAGCGGGGCTGACTTCCGGGTTCGGCGCGGGGGCACTGGAGACCTTGGGGTTCGGGGGGACCAGGTCCGGGTCCAGCTCAATCCGGACGCTCCTGCGAACAAAGCAAATCGGAACACGTTTTGCAGCCGTCGGCATAACGTGAGAACAAAACACAGCGTGCCAAGCGCGTGACTTAAGCAAAGCAGAGAGAGAAGTTTCCTACCCGTCGCGCGTCCACCCGGCCGCTTGCGCCGGTACGGCTGCAGGGGGTTCCTCCCGTGGAGCGGCCCCCGTCACCGGTGCCGGCGAGCCTGCCGGGCCCGCTTCCGTGGAAAGCGGGCGGGCCCGGAGGAATCGGAGGAGGGGGCGACGGAGACCTTTTTCCCTTGCCTTTGTCCCGCGCACTCGGAGCCGGCCTCGCAGCGCCGGGGCTACCACCCGGAGCTCCGGAGGCATCCCCGGGGGTGGCCGCCGCGCCGGGTCGGAGGAAGGTATGACTCCGGTACCCGGAAGCCGGGAGTAGGAGCCGGGACCGCGTCAAGGAACCCGAGCGGTCTCGGTCGGGGCATGCTCGTCGAGGATGGCGCGCTTGTTCGGCGACCGATGAAGAGGCTCGGCACCCTCCGGGTACACGAAGGAGGCGGGCCACTTCTTCCCGGTCAACGTGGAGTAGGCGAACCGCTTTGAGGCTTCGGGCAGATCCGAGCCCGCCCCCGTACGAGTGCGGCCGGCGAAGTTGAAGTCCCGGTACAGCCATGACGGGACCGATCTCCGGCGGAGGGGCGCGATGTTGCGCTCGAGGAAGTCATGCACCACCCCGCGCGAAGTCGAGCCGGCCGCGGCGAGCGCCGCGATCCGGTCGACCACCGGCATCATGCCATCGGGAAGACGGGGCACGGAATCCCGGACGGCCAAGTGTTGGGCCGGGACCGGCGGGACACGGAAGCGGCGGAAGTCCTTCTCGTACGGCACTACGAACCAGGCCTTCTTCCACCCCTCCACCTTGCTGCTAGGCGAGTACTCGATGTACCCGCTGTCGGCCCGGACGGTCAGCCGGACGCATCCGATCACCTCCGCGGCATTGGTGAGCGTCATCTTGAAGTAGCGTTGGAAGCACGGCTGCACCCCCACGAATCCTTCGCACGGATGAGCGAACACGGCCGGCGCCGCGACCGCATTCGGCGTAAGGTGCGCCATGCGGATCCCGTATGCCCGAAGCACCTCCAGGAAGAAGTCGGAGAAGGCGGGGGAACGGCGCCGGCGACGACGAAAGACAGGAAGTGAAGGATTTCCAGTCCGCCGGTCGGCGGCGGCAAGGGCCCCCAACGCGAATGGCCTTATCACCATCCACCGGAAGGAATGGCGAAAGCCGCGTCATCTCGACCCGAGCGTCGGGCAAGCTGCACCGTTGGCGGCGCATCCGCCGACGGCGAGCGCGTGCGCGAACCACCGCGGCGGGGGACTTTCCGCGGGCCATCCTAGCGGCAGGGGACGACGGCGGTGAAAGCGGCGGCGCGGATCGACGGAGAAGAAAGCGAAGGGGAGCGCAGCAGCGAGAGAGAAGTTGAGGAGACGGGAGGCGAAAGGCGAAGTGGGAGACGTGCCTTGGGCAACCGGCCGTCCCCGTACTTAAGCGCGGGCGCCGGGCGGGCCTACCTCACGAGAACCGAAGCGACGCGACGTCTCGGGGCGGTCGTGCCTCGGCAGCCCAAGCAGTTCTATCCCTTGAGAGCCGCGCCTCGGAGCAACCCGGACGGAACCGGGCGCCGACGGGTGGCCCCAATCCCTGCTCCGACCCCGCGGGTCGGCGATTGGGGCCGGGGCTCCTGTCGGTGTAGGGGGATCGGGGTCCCCCTAACCGGGCACGGGGCGTTTCCGGCCCACGGACGAAGACGGCGGCCGAGGACAAGGAGGTCCTCAAGACCCACGAAGCCCACGAGGCCCGTGAAGGCCGGAGGAGCGGGAGCGTCGGGGCGGACGAAGCTTCCCGGTAGCTTCCTCCGGCGCCCCAACCACCCGGAGTTAATGCGGCACTCAAGTGTCTGCGGCGACGCCGCAGCCCGACGAGACGTGCGCGCGTCTTCCCCGTGCGCCGCGTCTCGGGAAGCCGCGGCCGAGGGCTCTCGACCAATAGGGTGGAAGAGACTTGGAGCCCGAACCGAGGAGGAGAGATCGCAACGGATTTTGTCGGGATCGTGTCGGGATATCCCGAGAAGGGCCGGACCCCCACCGGGCGTCCGGGTACCCCCGGGTACTTGTACGGTGCTTCTCTCCTTACCCTATAAAAGGAGGGGGACTCCCATGTAAGAGACAGAGAACATTCGAATACACACACAAGCAGGACGTAGGGTATTACGCATCCATTGCGGCCCGAACCCGGGTAACTCCTCCGTGTTCTTGCTCGCTTGAATCGTCTACGCTAAGCACGAGCGAATCCGTCCTTCCCCGAGCCTATCCGAAGGGAGTCTTGACAGGCCCCTATTTGGAGGTGTACTCACACACCGACGGTGGTTATTGGCAAGGCGAGGTCCGGAGCGCTCGAGCAGGGGAGCCTTCGACTCCCTGTTTCTTCTGGTTGTTTGGCACCTCCGGCTTGAGAGGAACGCGAGAGTCTTCCGCCAACAGGCGCTCCTCCCAGCCGCCCGAGTGCGCCTAATCATAGAAGAGCTGGATCAGTGGTGTTTAGCAGGACTTGTGTCGCGTTCGTGTCTGGGTCTTGCGTAGGTTCCTTGCCTTTGTCCGTATGAACAAGCCTACTTAGGTAGGCTTTGTATTCACTTCTCCTCTTGCTTAATGCGACACGTGCAAAGCACGATTTTCAAAAAAATCGATCTCTTCGATGTGGACCAAATTCTGTTTCCATCTTGCTCGTGGTTTCATTTTTTTCTCCCTTTCATTGTTCCAAAGATAAACCTAGAAAGAGGAAGCCACAATAGACAGGGAAATGTATGACACCTCTTTGCCTCGCATCATGGCCGGCGTGAGGGAGATGAGAGCAGAGAAGAAGAGGACGAAATGGGCGAGGCTGCGTGAGCCTGATTGCTGTACTGCGGACTGATCAGGCTGGGCCTACACACATGCATGGCTTGCTGGCCTTGTGCTTGATGGTATCGCAAACAGGGACCAAGAATTGTAGGAGCAAATGCATCAGACCTCCAAAAACCATGGGTTGTGTTATTCGAGATCTTTAAGTGTTATAATTAAGCAGTGCATGTGCCACCAAAAGTTTTCCTTTTGTCAAATAAAATCAGTTGCACTATTGGACTTTCTCTGTATTACATATCTTGTTTTCTTGATTTTGAGACAATAACGTTGATTTTTTCCCCGCGAAGATTGACGGTTAAGTACCTAACGAATGGTTCAGCTCAACTACGAACCAGCAGATTAGTCCCAAACTCTAGAGGCTGATTGAGCCAAACAATCAGCGTTTTTCAAGGCTTTTCACGGTCAGGCTGTACCGACTGATGAGTGATGAGGCTGTTAATATCGAAGCAGTGTCCAACCGTGATTATCCCAATATGCAGCATTTAACTGCTTGCACAGCTATACTTACACGCAAAGAAGAAAAGACTTGTCAGTTCAGTGTGGACTGATCAAACTCTCTTCATTTTCTCCCTTGCATCGTTGGATGAAACCGTGCAGTTGTGTAGGTGAGGCATCAAGACCTCACTACTCTTGTTGCCATTTCTTATAGCAGGAAGCAGTGGCGATGGCGCTGTGGACCTCACTACTGCTAGTAGACGAGAAAATGCTATGCCTCTGCAACCAATATCTGTCCACTAAATGGAACCCACGCAACATGTGAAAAATTCAAGCGGAAAATCAAGAAAACCAGAGTGCATATATTTATTCTTTGCCGCATTAGATTGTATATATGCAAGAGATTGGTTTCATGATGGGTCAGAAAAAAAAGAAACAACTGATTTCTTTGTAAAAAAATCAACGGGTCCTTCATCCAGCAGGGATGAACTGTAAAATTTCTTCTGCTTACGGCTCTAAAATTCGTTGAACCCATCCATCTGTCTAGTGCATAATATTTATGATTCAAATGGTTTTTGCCGTTTCACTATAGCGTGCAGGGTACACATAGACATAGTTGTGTTCCCTTTTTCTCATGGAGATAATCAGTGGGAAGAGCTTTCTCACTTGAATCCAAATATTACTTGAAATGACGCCCAAAGAGTTACAAACACACCACAACTAGATGGGAGGAGATGTCCACTCAATTAGCATCAAGAAAAGATCAAACACACAGCATAAAATGCACAAGGAAAATCAAGAGTGGTGGAATGACGAGTCTGAATCTTCGTACTTATTCGTATCATCATTGTCCACCTCCCTAGCCACTGAACATACTTATTATGCCCTCATCAGTACCTGTAAGTTGGTAACAACACAGATCATGAATCTGCCTAGGTGCACTCGACCCTCTGGAACTGGAACGCCGCCGGGAACGTCGCCGTTGAGAGAGCAAACTTGAGCGGGCAGGTCACCCGGATGCTGTGCCTGCCGGAATGCGCCTGGTACTTGAACTGCCCGGTGACGACGAGCTCCAGATCGAACTCCCCGGCAGCTCGCTCCCTCGCGAGCTCCGCGGCGGCGCGGCTCACGAGCACCACCTCGTCCTCAGCAGTGACGCGGTAGACCAGCTTCCCCGACGGGTGGATCACGTACCGGTCCGCCGCGCCGGCCATCAGGAAACGGGTGATCGGCAGGCCGGCGAAGCGGAGCTCGGCGTTCAGCGGCGCGGTGGAGCGCACGTGCATCACCCTGTTGTGGTTGTGCACGGAGACCACCAGCGTGAGGCCGTAGACGAGCGACGTCGCCACCGCCGTGCCGTTGCCAGCTGGCTCGACAAGGGTGAGGCGGCGGCCGAGGGTGGCCTCGTCGACGGTGACCTGGACAGGCTTGACGAAGGCGAACGCAAAGACGAGCACCAAGGCGACCATCAGAAGGATGAAGACGCACACGCAGGCGCTGACCGCCCCCGGCTTCGCCATGGTCTGCGCTCTGCAGATGCAGTGGAGATTGTGGTGAGGAGCGAGAGAAGGCGAGGATACTGAGTACTAATAGAGATGCGGTGCGTTATATATGCGCGTGTTCTTTATTTTGTAGTGTGTGTGGAACTGTGAATGAGTCTCTCCCACATTTACTTGAGAAAAATATAGGAGTTTTTCGGTTTAAAATACTGACAAGTAGTTTTTAAAACTACTTGTCATTTTACTAATAATTAAGGTATTTAAAAATTTTAATTTTGGGATATGAAACATAACCCTATTTTGTAAGAATAATGATGAATATATTATCAACATAAAAATTAATTGGATTACATATTTTCATTTATATTGTGATTAAAATAAAAAAACATCATAAATATGGCTTTGACAATATTACCCTCTATATGGAAAAATACCGGCAAGTAGTTATGTATTTTCGATATTAGTTCTATATCATTGGATCAAACTACTAGCCAGTATTTTTGACAAACAAATCCTAAAAAATAAAGGCGTTTTTATCTTGTACTAACTTCCTACTACTATAATGTGTAAACTTGTTTGTGCACGCATGAGCAAGCGGTTTTCACATGCATAATTTACACAGACATATAGTCACTATACATGAGAATGCTAGTTTTTCAGTCGTCAATAGTAGACAGAGTACAGAGTAGGGCGCAGATGTTAAATATATTCGAAATGGGTTAGAGATACAGTGATCTTTGTCCCTAATAATATGTTGTGTTGTGGACAGACAGACCTGAGTCAACATATTATGTGAATCTCTCTCGTGCTACATTATGGAGATCGCACCGTTTTTGGTGCTTGGAGCATCTGAAGTCTGAAGACTAGTAATTTTACAAGACATGACACCGCATATTAGAGCACTTTGATTGATCAATTGCAGTGGGAGGAAGGCACTGGATTAAACTTTGTTGCCAAGCACGCACATACATGGAAAGAAGGGAAGACGTACAGCCAGTCAGCCATCTTCTATGGCACGTGGCTTCACGTACTAAGCAGGCAATGGGCAGGTGATGAGGTGAAGATACCAACAATCATGGTCTTGGCACGTATGACTCCATTTACCCGAGCTAGACACTGAACCAGTACGCAGCACTAAACAGCTTGCACCGGCATTTACATGCAAAGAAGACATAAGACTTGTCAGTTCAGTGTGACTCACGAAACTCTCTTCCAATATGGACTGCATATGGTCCACTTTATCCCTTGCATTTTTGAATGAAACCTGGTGTGTGTCAGTATGTAATTAAGGCCTCATTAGTATGTTGTTGCCATTTCTCTTGTAGAGCTTACTACTTACTAGCTAGTAGCCTAAGTAGACGAGAGAGATGCTAATGGTGCGCCTTTGTAACCAATACTTGTCCAGTAAAATGCAACCAAGGCAACATGTGAAGTTCAAGCAGAAATTACGAAATTGGCCCAGTTACAGCTAGGGCCTTGTTCGTTTTGCCATGGAACCACATGGATCGCAGCCCAATTCACATAGAACAGAAAAATATGAAATCGTTTCAGCCCAACTTAAAATGGTCGTTCGGTTATGTATAAATTGGTATGGGAACCAACCCGATTCCAGCCAATTCCATGCCCATTCCATGCCTTGAAGGCCTAGCACCATTCCATGGCTCTAACCCATGGAACGCAGCAGACTGGATGAAGTGAAAGAGGCTGAAACCACTCAATCCATGTCCGGGAACAGATCCATGTGGGATCCATTCCCATAAAAACGAAGAAGCCCTAGAGGAGTTTTTCGGTCCACAATACTTACAAGTAGTTTTGAAAAAAAATATTTGCAAGTAGTTTAAGGGTATTTTTATAATTTTACTATTAGTTAAAGGATTTATATTTTTTATAAAATATAATTTAGATATATGAACCACAACTTTATTGTAAGAAAAATATTGAACACGTTATTAACATCAAAGATTGATTACATTACTGATTTTCATTTATATTAACACGAAAATAAAAATTAATCATAATAAATCTATCGCTTTGACGATAATACCTCAAAAGCTTCACGCCTTCTTCTTAGCTACTCTCACACCATCATCATTACTCATTAGTGCAGTAAAGATGCAAATTTCTTTTCTTATTGACCGAACGTTATGCTGTAAATTAATTTATAAACTGCTCGGCGTCCGGCGGCGCGCCGCGCCAGACGCGCATCGCCCAGCTGGGATTGGCCACGGCGACGGCGAGCGAGAGGTTGTAGGCGACGGAAGCCGTGCCGTTGCCGGCCGCGACGATGGTAAGGCGCCCGAGGGCCAGGCCTCCTCTAGGGTGACCTCCACTGCGGTGGCTCCGGACAAGAGAAAGACGGCCGCTAGTGCGATCACGGCCAACAAGGCGAGGAGAAGGATGAGAGAAACGCACATTTTGGCTCCCTTGCCCATGTTCGATGCTCGATCGGCGGCCGTGTTCGGTTCAGAGCTTGGACTGACCGACTGGGAGATCGAGAAGGGCAAGCTTTTCAAGTTGGCTTCCTGTGATGGCTGGTTCTGGCTTTGACTGGACGGTGGCGGCATGTGAAGTGCTTTTACCCGTTCCCGGTTTCGCAGAAGGAGATGAGGAACACGTCCACGTGTCGGCTGCGTACGTATCGAGTAACGAGTGATGAGGCTGGGCATACACACCACATGCATGGTCTTCTGGCAGTGTGCTTTGGCTGCACTGAAAAGAAGAAGAATACTAAAATGCTGAAATTTTGAATCACCCTGAAACTCTCTTCTTTAAAGTTACTAAATAATTACGAGTATTGATAGGAAGAGCATCAAGCATGAATATGACCAGAAGGCATTTCAAGGTTTTTTCATGGGCACAACACAATTAAACATCAACTAGAGGACAGCGTGGAGTTCTTTTCAGTTTCACACAGGTAAAGAACAACTAATCATCATTGACAAACTTGCGAAGAAAATTACAAGCAGACGAAGCTACAATGCATAATTATTCGGCTAGCTCTTTGTTCTGTTCCACACCGGTCGCACTGATGCCCTCTCACTTGGTCTTGGACTTGGAGGCATCCACCAGCACGCATGCCTGCGGCAGCGTCTGCTCGAAACGCGCGTATGCCTTGGCCGCTGTGGACAGCGGAATCGTCAGCGAGCACTTCACCGTGATGCTGAGCGATCTGCCGATGTGCGGCTTGTACATGAATCCTCCACCGGCGACGACGAGCTCCAGCCGGAACATCCCGGCGGCGCGCTCCCTCGCGAACGCCGCCACCTCGTCGCTCCCGAGCGCCACGGCCGCGCCCTCGGCCGCCGCGTCCAGCCGGTAAACCTTGGACCTTCCGGCGCGGATGAGGTCCCGCTCCGTGCCGGCCAGCCGGACCAGCGCGAACGGCCGCTCGCCGAGGCGGAGCTCGGCGTCCAGCGGCGCCGTGCGCCACACGCGCAGCATCTCGCCGTTGCGCGCGGCCACCGCGACGGAGATGTTGTAGGAGAGGGATAATGGCGCGGTGCCGTTGGCGAGGGCCAGGCGCCCGAGGGAGGCCTCCTCGACGGCGAGCCGGACGGAGGTGGCGTCGCTGCAGGCAATGATGAACAGCATGGCGAGCCCCATCAAGCCAAGGAGAGCTGTGCAGAAAATGCACAACAGCATGGCGCCTCGCTTGTCCATCTTTTGCCGGTCTGGAGTTTGGCCTTGGCTTCCGTGTTGACTCTGGCTGATGCACGCGGCTCCTCTCTTCATATATGTTGTGCAATCACATAAATTTCAAATGAAATGCTACATAGAGTGTGGAGATCCATTATTCCAAAAAGTTCAACATCAAATTCAAACATAAGAGTCTCTCTCTCGTGCATACTACATACACAAATATCACATTCATATACATGCATAGTATATGTTGTGCTTGAAGAACTCGAACAATCTTTATAGTTTTTGTCGAATAGGATTTACAAACGCAATGGACGTTATATTTCCATGTTGTCTTGTCAACATACATGTATCATCGTATTCCTGAAAGTATTATTCTGAACACATCCAACTAATTGAGCGACGAAAGTAATCAGACACTCATGAGTAGTGGACTAGTAAGATGCACGACAATATAAAGAGAAGCGAAGAAAAAAATGAACTTTGACATGGAACTATGGAAGGAGTATTTAAAAGAGATATGAAGGATTGGAGTATTGTCAAAGAGCCCTAGATGCAGGGTGTGGAAACTATCTTGGCTTAGTTATTAATAGTCTCACCTTCAACTTTTTTGTTTTTCTTCTTTCGTATCATCTATTTTCTTATGACTTTTATTGTTAGTTTTTTTCTTTGGGGAATTACCTTAGAGGAGTTTTTATCCAGAATAATGATCATTACTTTTTTCACAAATAATGATTATTAGTTGGATCTAATGACGTAGATTACATTTTGGGAATTAACAACTAATTACTTTTACTGAGGGCAATATCATCAAAGAATAGTTTTTATAATTATTTGTAGTTCTACAGTGTACATGAAAATTAGTAACCCACTTTATTTCTGTAATATAATTCAGCATTACTATATTAAGTTAGTTATTTTTAGTGCAATTAATAAAAAACAAAAAAATTACTTTTTGTGTAGTTACTACATTATCCTACAATTGACTCATGGCGGTCGTTAGTTGAGGAAAAATAATGTGTATTATTTTTAATCACCAATCGAGGTTTACTTTAACATATTTTAACTTTATTTGAACTAAAAATCTTTGTAGTTTTTGTCGTCAATGAATTTACATATTAACCATTCATGAGTAACCGGAGATGTTGAAGCTTTATCATCCAGTTATCAATCACTTTTCGTATGACATACTGAGAAGGAAAGCAAGATGACAATGTCTACGCCAATGGCTTCACGTAGGCACGTAGCAGAGGCAATCATGCTGGTCTGTTCACATGGCTCTGGAAACAGCCAACCGCGCCATGGCCGGGCTCCATGGAGAGGGTGAGAGATGAGAGAAAAAGTAGCGCTTTCCCCTTTCCCCGCTTGTTCTGTACGAGTGGAGCAGAGGCACGGTGATGCTATACTACATCAGGTATTTGCATTGGGCGATCAAGCTGGGCACATGTGCCTCTGCTGGCCTTACCTCTATTTCGTTATCTGACAGGAGGGCAGAAACAACCAGTCTTGCAAATCCCCGGACGCATTTGATTTCTGAAAATCATGCATGCATCTTATTTGCGAAATTAGCCTGTTCATAAAGTACCAAAGCATCGGTGTTGTCCTACTTCAAATCAGTTGGATATGTCTATAGACAAAGTATCAGTCGGATGTGTAGTCTCACGGTTACATAAGCAGGCCATCTAAGTGTGATAATGTAAAGAGGCAAAACCCACATTCAGCTTACCCACCGTGCCATCACCACAAGAGTTAATTTCGAGGCAGTGTGCAACCGTGCTTGATCCCAGTATGCAGAACTTAACAGCTTGCACAGCCACTTGGATGCAAAAGAAGAAAAGACTTGACAGTTCAATGTGGAAACAATGGTTGAATGGCGCCATGGACCCTACTACTACATGCATGGTTTGGTGAAACCGGTGTAGGTGAGTCATCAAGACCTCACGAGTCTCGTGTTGCCATTTCGTCTAGCAGGAAAGAATGGTGATGGCGCATGGACCTTACTACTAGAAGCTAGTAGACGACAGAGAGATGATAACTACGTAGTGCCTTTTGCAACCAATACTTGAGTGTGACCACTAAATGCAACCACAGCAATATGTGAAGTTCAAGAGAAAACTGGAAATTTGGCCCATTCATGGCTTTTATTTGCTGCACAAGATAATAGGCAAGACATTGATTTTTCATGGAGATGATAATCATTGGGGAAGAGTTTAATTTCTCACTTGAATATACACTACCGGTTGAAATTGTGCCTAGCTGAAAGCATCACAAGTATTTTGATGGCTACTGATACGAACACACACCATAAGTCCATAACTACATGGCAAGCAGAGATCAAACACAACATAAAATGCACAAAGAAAAACAAATGGTCCAATGATGAGTCCTTTTCCTCATTTATTCGGGCTCATCACAGTCCACACCTCCCTAATACAATAATACTGAACAAACTAGCTTGGTATGCCCTCGTCACTTCATCGATCAGTTGAGATCTTGTAACACACACCAAATCGATCACCTGCCTAGGTGCAATCGACACTCTGGAAGAAGGCCCGAACCATGGCCGTGGAGATCTGAAGCTTGAGCGGGCAGGTCACCCGGATGCTGTACCTGCCGGAGTGCGCCTGGTACTTGAACTGCCCGGCGACGACGAGCTCCAGATGGAACTCCCCGGCGGCGCTCTCCCTCGCGAGCTCAGCGGCGTCGTTTCTCCCGAGCTCGCTCTCGCCCGCCGCAGTGAAGAGGTGGACCGCCTTCCCGTTCGGGCGTATCCGGTGCCAGCGCGCCGTGCCCGCCACCGGGGAGCGGTAGAGCGCGCGGCCGGCGAAGCGGAGCTCGCCGTAGAGCGGCGCGGCGTGGCGGATGCGCATTGCCCAGTTGGTGTTTGTCACGGAGACCACGAGCGTCAGTTGGTAGACGAGGGACGTCGCCGCCGCCGTGCCGTTGCCCTTGCCGGTGCCGTTGCTAGCCGGCGCGGCAAGGGCGAAGCGGCTGAGGGTGGCGTCGTCGACGGTGACGTGGACGGGCTCGACGAAGGCGAACGCGAAGACGAGCACCACGGCGGCCGCGAGCAGGATGCCGAAGCACACGCAGGCCAGGCAGCACGGCTTCACCATGGTCGACGCGCGATCTGAACTTGATTTGCTGCGCAGTGAAGATTGCAGGAAGGAGAGAGAGGAGACGATGCAAAGCGTGTGCTCTTCTCTAGCCTTTGTGTGTTTGTGTGTCGGGTCCAAGTCCAAGTCCAACTTGTACTTGAAGAAAAGAAGTCATTTTAAGTTATTTTTTTTATCAAGGAATGTGCAAGATTTGTTTGTGTAAGTGTAAATAAATATTTCAGTGTCTACTGTTTATTCTGGTTTTCATATAAATTTAAACAGATTCTCACTGTACATGGTAATGCTAATTTTTGAGTTGTAAAATGCAGGGCAGAGCACGCAGTTGGAGGGAGAAATCACATTGAAAAAAAAACGTGTAATATGGAGCACAAAAGACACGATCATCTATCAAAGTTACAGACTAGTGGCCGTGATTAAGGTCGGAATTTTATAGATAGACACTGATATTTGAGCTTTGTTTCCAATTCCAAGCGCGTACACTTCAGGTATTACCAGGCAATAGGCAGGTGAGATGAAAGTACCAGCAATCATGGTCTCCTTTATCTCCTCACATGTGATCACTTTCTCCTTTTGCATTGCTCGGTGCGAAGGCTCTTGCTCTCGAGTGAGCGAGGCTTTGACAACGACGTGCATTGCGCGTTTCCAGCTTGTGTACAGTGTACGCAACAGAGGGCTCCTGGGCTGCGCACACTCGCGTGATTCTACTGGCCTTCTTCGTTTTTTCCTTTCGTAATTTTCCATCTATTTGATATATTGGGTGCTGTGAAAAAATCATCGGAAGGTTCTTTTCGAAATATACAGATTTACAGGTAATGTTTGTAATATGTGAATTTAGGGACGGTTGCATTAATTTGTACTAAGAAGGTTTGAAGCTTTATGATTTTCTTTTTTGTCTCTGTGCAACCCCCTTTTCATTAGGCTCCACAAAATTCAGAATTTGCACAATATTCCAAAACCATCTCCCAATGCAAGACATATACGATGAACCGTCTCTCATCATTCTCTAGCTACTACCACTACTACTAATTAGCAAGCACATTGATTTGATGCCCATCACTCGGTTATCAAAGGTACCAGAAATGCATGGACTGAAAAGTTTATCAAAGGTACCGGAAACCAGAAATGCATGGATGAATGGTATACCAGGAATGCATGCATGGATCAAAGGTCAAAGGTGTACCTTCATTATTAGGCTCCACAAAATTCAGAATTTGCACAGCACATAAAGAGTGCAGTCTCAGTTTCATTTCCGCTTGACTGATTGTCCGTAATAAGAAACTCAATTCTACTCGCTAGTTACTAGTACTATTCAGCAAGCACATTGCCAAGTCGTCCCAATTCCATAACAGAGTACAGATTCGCTTCACACAAGCAACTCAAATCAGACACGTACTTATTCCACAGATCGTCATTCTACTCGCTAATAATAGCTAGTAGTCCTAATTAGCAAGAACATTGATCTCTAATGCCGATCACTCACTCTGTTCGGTCATGGCGAAGGTGATCGAAGGTAGCAGAAATGCTTAGGTGCACCTGACCCTCGCGAACGCCCCCGTCGACAGCGAGAGCTTGAGCGGGCACCTGGCACTGAAGCTCCGGCGGTGGAGGTGCGCCTGGTACCTGACCTCCCCGGAGACGGCCAGCTCCAGCTGGAACACGCCGGCGGCGCTCTCCCTCGCGAACTCGTCCACGCCGTCGCTCCCGAGCCCAGCCATGAGCACGCCCTCGATCTCCGACGACACGCGGTACGCCTCCGTCCTCCGCGCGCGGATCCGGTGCGGCCGCCAGGCGCGCGGCGCCACCGGCAGCCACCCGCTCGCGAACGGGACGCCGCGGAAGCGGAGCTCGCCGACCGGCGGGGCGGTGAGCCAGGCGGACATGGCCCAGTTCCGGTTGCGCACGGCGACCGCGAGCGTCAGGTTGACGGCGAGGGACGGCACCGTGCCGCTGCTGCCGTCAGGCGCGGGCGCGGCGGCGAGGTCGAGGCGGGTGAGCGCGGCCTCGTCGACGGTGACCACGACGGGGACGACGAAGGCGTACGCCGCGGTGAGCGTGATGACGAGCGTGAGCGCGCCGAGGATGCAGCAGCAGCCTGCGGTCTCCTCCTTGATCCTGCCCGTCATCATCGTCGCTCTCCTGCAAGTCCGGCCGCCGGTCTCGGTGTTGGGGGAGCTGCTTTTCACTCTGTGGTTTGCCGGCAGCTCAAGCTCAGTGGCAGTGGCAGACTAGTAGTAGGGGATGCAGCACAGTGAAGAGAATGGGGTGGGTGATAAAAGAGGGCACGAAGAGATAATTACACGCAGTTTTGACAGGACGTGGGACCGGAGGTACGAGAGAAGGGCTTCCGCTTTATTTTGATCCCTTTGGTTAACCTGGAATTACTCCTTATAGCTGTTAGCCATTGCCCATTGCCAGGGCTGCTGCCTATCTGCCAAAGCAGTTGGCGCATTTCGCACCTGGACCTGCGTCGATAGCGACAGAATCGGACTAGGGTGCCTGCTGGCTTCGGTGGTAGACCAAAGAAAAACTATTTATTTTTTATAATATAAATAAAAGTAACAGTAATATGTTAATTAATATATATTGTTAATTAATCTGATGAATAATTTTTTATGGTAGGGTTAGCGTCCATCTCACATTAAATCAAACGATCGAAGTGATCAAAGGGTCATGAGTAGTTCAATATGTTAATTAATATATATTGTTAATTAATCTGATGAATAATTTTTTATGGTAGGGTTAGCGTCCATCTCACATTAAATCAAACGATCGAAGTGATCAAAGGGTCATGAGTAGTTCTTCCAAATTTATTCGGTTCATCATGGTCGGCATCCCTACTAGTATCAGTGGCGTAGCTACAGGGTATGCCGGGTGGACCACGGCATACCCTGTAGATTTGGCCCATTAATTAGCAATATAGCCCAACAATCAATATGGAAAAAAACATTAACAAAAACAGGCAACGACACCAGTTTCCTTTCCGTCCAGTACCTCCGACGTTTCCTTTCTTCATCGCGAGTTCGTGGCTTAGGGCTTCCGTTTCGCCCGCCCGCCCGTCCAGCCGGCCGCCGCCATCCTTCTTCGCCTTCATAGCAACACCGTCGGACAGCAGGCAGTGGCATTGGACCGTGGAGGTATAGATACAGGCAAGACACGTCAATTCAATCTTCCATTCATGTTCTTGTAAATCTTCCATTCATGTTCTTGTAACTAAAAAAAATATTGATACATCTTTTTTTGTATGTAGAATTATTGAATTATGAAGAGGAAGGGAGACATTACATCTCTTTGAACTATATTATAAAGGTGTGTGGAACTTTTTTATGCGTAATTGGACTATTTCTATTATATTGTGGGAAACTTTATAATTTAAGTATTGAATTTATTATTTGATATGTTTATTTTGGTAATTTATAAACTACTTAGCGAATTATATATGGATTGTACCATTTATATATTGATTGAACCGAATTATATATATGGGAAAAAATTGTGGCATACCCTATAGTAAAATCCAAGCTACGCCACTGACTAGTATCCCTACTACACGGATTTATTCCATCACAATTGATGGTCACAGTATAGATAGATAGCATCCGAGCAAGGCCTTCTATATCGCTGCAACGTCAAGCACCAAAACCCACACTATTTTAGTTCTAGGAAATAAATCACTAGTTTCCCTTGCATGTGATTCATTTCTCCTTTGCGTCATCGGATGAAACAGGCGTAGGTGAGTCTCATCAAGACCTCTCTACTCAGTTGCATTGTTTTAGTGTAGGAGGAAGCAATGGTGATGGCGCGCGCTATGGACCTACTAGTTACTACAAGTAAAGACTAGAGATGCAACCGGTACATGTCCACCCAAGATGCAACGACCCACACAAGGCGTGATGTTCAAGTGAAAAAACAGCAAGATATTGGTTTCACTTTCATGGTCGGTTGAATACACAGTCAGTAAAAAAAAAGGATGTCACATAATTCCTCTCTTGAGGAACAGTTAAAACCATCAGCCCCTTCATCCAGCAGTAATGATTAATGAACCTTGGAGCACTTTTTCATCTGCATTTGGCGTGCCTAAAATTCTTTGAACCCATCGTCCGAGCACCCATCTCTTGCTCGCACGGCGCAGCACACTTCGCTTGCCCTAATATTGACGTGCAAAAAGAACAATGTACGTAATTTTCTTCTGATAAATTTATACGATGGATTTACATGTTGTACGACTGTGTGGCTGCTAGGAAGGCACCCACATGCTTTGCAGTACGTTCCCCATCATCAAGGGCACGCGCACACGAACAATCAAAGAAAGATCAGTCCTGAGCGGAATACTCGCTTTCCCGTAGCAGTAGCAGGCAATGGAGTGGAGAGGTGAAACTGAAAGAGATACCACATGTGATTCTGATCCTTTACCCAAGTTGGAGACTGAACACGGCCGGCCGCGCCATCGCAGGTGACGAGGTCGGCTCGATGACGTGTTTTGCCCATTTTCCACCTGGACATGCGACAGTAGCAGAGCCGCGTGACGACTGGTCAAAGCATCGACCTGGGGATGCACACATGCAAACCTCTCATGGCTTCCCTGTTCGGTGGTTGGTGTAAAAAAATGTGGCTAATCCGATTTCTAAAAGACAATCATGGGTGTCATTCACGAATTTACATGTTAAAGAGTCAGTAGTAGCAAAGGCACTTCTGGGAGTTTTATTATTTCCGCGTTTGCAAAGAATGTGGACCGTCGGTTGGCTCTCGATTCAATAGTCCATGATAGAAGGTACCAATCAAAAGGTACTTCAATATTAATGGAAGTACTTACGTATTAAGGATAGAAAAGTAATTTTATATGGTGACCAAAATAGATCGCAAGCAATGAAAGGAAAGATGTAATTTACATTGTTTGGTCTAATTTACTTAGGATTATTGAACCAGCCCAAGATGAGGTGAGCCGGTTCCGTTGAGTAGACAGGAAACATGTAATTTACATTGTTTGGTCTGATTTACATGGACCCATCAAGCAGCTAGGAAAGTATGCTACACAGGATATGGATCATATCGCGATAACAAATATGAAGACTCAGGTCATGGCAGAGCATCGTTTCAGATCAGATTTACATTGTCTGATTTAGATTTTACTCATTATATTGTGATTGATAAGGGTTCTTATACCACGAATTATTTAAACAACATATCGTCAACGATAATATTTGAGCACATACTGTCTAGTGAATCTTCTTCTATTGCTTGTGCCATCATTATTGACGTGATAAGCTCTTCAGTTCATAAAGTAAATAAAAGAATCATCGAGAAAGATGATGGCCTGCCAAATGTGAAGTTCGATCGTGAAAACACATAGTATTTGTTGCCTTACTGAGTTTATTCTTTCCTTACTAAGGTTTGAATTGCTTGTTGAACTTATTCGTGATATCACTTTTTTCATACTTTGCTAAGGTTTCCTTACCCATGCTATTGGTAATGATTATTTTTATTCCATACCTTGCCCCTCACTCAATCAACGGTCCAGATCAAAATATCTTCTCATACCTCTAGGTACCTCGCAAACACTCGGAAAACATATCGTTTTATTAACCCGCTTTCAAATCACGATCCAGAATTGGTCTTGGAGCCGCAATGTAAAGGTCAAGGGCACATTTTTGCCTAAGCCTACGGATAGTCTTCGAGAGCAGTGTACTACCACTACGTGCACCCCTGCTTGAACTAGCACCGAAGTGCCTTGAGTTTGCCCCACCATTAATTTACGAATTTTAAAAGTAAATGCTTGTCAATTCGCTGACGAAATTTCGTATGAAAAGCATGATTCATTCTCTTATTTTTGGATTTACACATTAAGGCTCCTTTGAAACGCATGATTATCAAAACGTAGAAATAGGAAAACCGTAGGATTGAAAGATCCACTTAATTCAGAGTTAAATTGCACACTAAACACCATCTCAATACCTGTAGCTTTATGCTCCTCGGTTCCCTCTCTTTTGCCATCCAGATTTACAATGCCGGGAGAACATACAAATTACTGGCATTTGGATTTGGATTGCACGATGCACATCATCCCAAGTGAAACACTAAGCAAATAACAAAAGAAGAGAAATATGAAGAAGAATCACCATGAACTAAAATTGGGAAGAAACTCGGTTCATCCTGCACTCTGCCTCTGTCCCTCATGATATCCCAGATTTCAGCATACACAAAGCACAATCATCTTCCTTCAGCACCAACATTTTTCACCTGCACCTCCATTAACGTCGAAGCTAAGGGTGTGTTTGGTTGGGCTTTTTCTGGCTTTGGCTTTTCAGAAAGCCAGTAGCCCAACCAAAGGGGCTAGCTGCCAACAAAAGCCAAAGCCAAAAGCAGCTTTTTGCTAGTTCATTTCCGAAAGCGAGTGTGGAGTTGCTTTTTCCGGCTTTGGCTTTTACAAGTTTGAAGAAATTACCTACATATATATATGTATGTATATATATACATGTAATATATATGTTTATATGTATAAATATATATTTTTATTTTTATGTATATGTATGTATACATATATATTTATCTATTTATTTATATACATGTATATATATGATATAAATAAATATATAAATAAATAATATATTATACATATATTTCAAATGTATATGTATATTTTTATTCATATGTATATGTATACGTATATATATTTATATATTTATTTATATACATGTATATATGTTATATTATATATACAATATAAATAAATAAATAAATATAAAATATATTATACGTATATTTGTATGTTATATGTACGTATATATGATGGTATATATAATGATAAGTAGGGCCTGCTTGTAATTTCGAAAAGCCACAACTGTTTTACCAAACGGCTTTCAGCTTTCTCACGACTCATAACCCACAAATGCTTTTTGACATCTCACAGCCCACAACAGCTTTTTTCACAGCCATGACCTAACCAAACACACCCTAAATCACATGTCAGTTTGGTGGACTAGTTCATTTTTCAGGTTTTCATGGACCAAAAGACACTAATATTGTTCCACGTTATCAAAGTACTGAAAAGATGATATTTTTAATTGAGTAGTTTTCTGGTCCAAAATAATGGCTATTATTTTCCTCAACTAATGGCCATTAGTTCAAGAGTAGTTTAGTAATTGCACTAATAATTAATATTTTTATTCATACAAATATGTGTTAAATACACTAAAAATTGACTACAATAATAATGATAATGATTAATCAAATTTAAAATAAATATTTTATAACAAATTCATGTAAAAATTGACTAACTTATTAGTTATGATAATTTTTTGTATTATAAACATATTATTTTGACAATATTATCTTTACTAATGGTCATTAGTTGTTAACTTCTAAAATTCAATCTACACCGTTAGATCTAACTAATGACCATTAGTTGCGAAAAAATAATGGTCATTATTTTGGATCAGAAAATTCCTATTCTAGGAAGGCATGGAATGGAAGGATACCGCAGAGCACAGAGAAACACAAACAATCAAAGAAATCTGTGTAGGCTACGCCTTCACGTAATTGGCAGTGGAGGTGAAAGGGAGATCACCAACACCCACCGCCTGCTCACATGTGGCTCCGATCCTTTACGCCACTGAACATGGTCGCGCCATGGCTGCTGCCTCTGCCGCGCAGGTGATGAGGTCGGATCATGACGTGCTTTGCCCATTTCGTGTCTGGACCTGCGCGCAGAGAGCGAAAGGGGCAGGGCCGCGAGACGAGTGTTGTCTCTGTCGACTGATCAAAGCATCGATCTGACGGGCGCATGGCTCGGCTAGCATCTTCCGTGTTTGATGGTTGGTACAGCAACGAAGAACAGAGAGTGCACCACATTCTTAAAAGACGATACATGTTAACCACACTCTTAAAGAGTAGGGAGGGCACTGAACTTTTAATCCAGCAGGTAGCTTCATTCGAATCAGCTGGATTCCAATCCGCAACGCCATACTACATTACAAGGACACATTTGAAAGCAGCGTACGCAAGGTGGGTCTTGGAAAGCAGCATACCCAAACCATTTGCTTGACCTGCCATTACAAGCGCATTTGAGCTCGCACCGCCATGTATCAATTACGTGCAAAACAACTTGAGGCTTTTTTTGTCAGTTCGGTGGACAAAATGTCTGTAAAATTACAGCAGTACAAAACCTTATTGATTATATTAGTTCTGAATATACTGCATTATTAAAGGATAGGACCACCGTTGACTGTTCCTTCTTTCTTTTTCAGGAAACCGCCTTTCCTTCGCCCCCCCCCCTCTTTTTTGAGAAAACAAAATTCAGAGTTAGATTTGCACACTATCCATTGCACTACTATAGGCCAGAAGGAATTCACAACAAAGTAATATACACAGAAACTCAGCTTCAACTCCACGAACTATTTCACCATTAGAAGCTTCACAAGTTATTATATATAGATTGTGCCTAGGAAATTCGCGTATTGGTTGAACGGATCACATGAGAAGACTACTTCGTCACTCTACATCAAACCATCGATGGGTACAGCATTAGTAATAAGCAAAAACTTGCATATCTAAAAAGACAATCATGCATGGATGTTATTATTCCCGAATTTACATGTTAAATGACTTTCAAGAGTAGCAAAGGCACTTCTGGGATTTGTAACCCACTTCAAGTCAGCTGGATTTGAAGTCTAAAGAGTTGTTACAAAATTAATCACGAACTGGGACTCGTAGCTGTGATGTGCCTAAATCGCAACATTTCAGTCTGTGCCTATGCGTATTCTTGGAAAGCAACATGCCCAACCATTGCTCGGATGTGACTAAAGGCTTCTTACTTCACCAAAAATAAAAGGTAAAGGCCTGTCAATATAATTCTGCACGGTCCAAATTACTTGTGAAATCAAAGAATACAAATTCCCATGATTCTGTCATTTCTCAATTTACATACCGCTGAACTAATAGTAGGAACACCTTTCCCTTTCTTTTTGAAAGACCCATAAAATTCAGAGTTAAATTGCACAACGCACTCCATCTAATTCCAACAAGGATATATGGAATGCGCATGTAGGAAATTAGAATCAGCTGAAAGAATGAGTGCATGACATGAGAAACTACTTATATCTGTGAAATTGCAGGAATACAAAAGGACGGTATTGCCATTTTCTGAATTTAGAGACTGCCACATCAATGAGTAGGAACACCTTTCACTTCTTTTTGGAAGATCCACAGAATTCAGAGTAAAATTGCACAACACACACCATCACGATGCCATCACAATAGGTAGATTATAACACACGGATACTCAGGTAGATTACAATACACGGATACTTGGTTTCAACTCTCATCTAGTGATCTACCACACCATAGAGTTTCAGTTGAAACAAGATATATGGAATGTGCATATATAGGAAAATAGAATCAGATGAACGAACGACAGGAAAGAACTATTTGAATCAATCGTCTACTCGATCGGTAGGTAACCGGCTAGTCATTACTGCACAAGAGAGATGGATTAATTGTGCATATAGGAACCTGCAGAGGATTAGCTAGTAAACGCACAGATGGCATGCCTAGGTGCACTTGACCCTCGCGAACGCCGCCGGCGCGGTCACCGTGGAGAGCGAGAGCCTCGGCGGGCAGGTGGCCCCGAAACTGCGCCTGTGGGGGTGGGCCTCGTACCTGGCCTCGCCGTAGACGACGAGCTCGAGGTAGAACACGCCGTCGGCGCGCTCCCTGGCGAACTCGGCCGCCCCGCCGCTCCCGAGTTCGCCGGCCGCGTGCGGGCGAACGTGGTGCCGCCGAACCGCAGCTCGAGGTCGAGCGGGCCGGTGCGCCGTGCGCGCATAGCCCAATTGGGGTTGCGCAGCGCGACGACGAGGGAGACGTCATAGGAGAGGGAGAGGGAGGCAGAGGAGGACTCCGCCGCCGCGCCGCCGGTGCCGTTGGTGGTGCTCGGGGAGGCGAGCTCGAGGCGAGCGAGCGAGGCCTCTTCGACGGAGACGCGGAAGGGGACGACGAAGGCGAACGCCGCCACGACCACGGCGACGAGGACGATCACGCCGAGCCACACGCAGACGCAGGCGCAGGGGAGGGGGCATGGTTGTTGTTGGGGCCGGCGCAGGCCTCGCGAGCGCCCTCGCAGCGAGGCCAAGCAGCAGAGCACGGCGCGATCACCGCAGTCGGGGCCGTCGTCCATGGTGCACCGCGAAAACCCCACTACCTCAGCAGGCGAAGGAGGGGAGGTGAGCTGTGAGCGATGGGGTTTGCTGCTGGGGAGGGGAATGGGATCGATGCGGGGACTTGGGGAAAATATTTCTATGGCACCGGTGCCATAGAAATTGTGTGGCACCGTCCCTCCTACTACGCCACGTAGCAACGTAATTTTCCAGCTAACCCCGTAATTTTCATCTTTTCAGGCTTTTTTCTTTCCCACGTTGCCCCTGGCGGGAGCCAACCTAATCACAAATTGGCCGGTGATTAACCTAATTGCAGATTGGCGGCCGACGGCGGTTGCATGGCAACCTCCGTGGGAATCACTGCAACTGGTGTGGCTGCTGCCAATCATATGGCTTCCTCATCCAATACTCCCCAACGTGATGAAGAAGAAGCGCATGGTTCATTGGATGCAGCAAATGGCGGCATCGGTGATGAGATGGCTAGAGAAGATTCTCCTGTGGGTTCACAGGTAACGAATGCACATCTTCTCTAAAGAATGAACTCTTTATTCCTATATGTGGATTTCATCAGTTGCGTATAGGGAGTGATCCAATCTGAACTTATATTGTCTCTTTGATTCGGTCTAATTTACATGGTAGACAGTAGATTAAAATATTTTATAATTTGTAGGAATATGATCAAAGTCCTACCTCTGAATATGTGCCTAAGGTTGGCATGACCTTCAAATCGAAGACTCGGCATATGACTTTTGTAACTTATATGCCAGAAAAGTTGGGTTCGGTATTAGGAAATGCCATTCAAAAACAAGAACTGATGGAAGTTTGCGTGCCAAGTATTTTGTATGTAGCAACGAAGGTGAAAAAAGTGTTCATTCAACACGTGAGACCAAGAAAGAACGTGCTTCAACAAGGTCATCTTGTGAGGCTCGTGTCCAATTTTTTGTCTCTAAAGAAGGCGTTTGGGAAGTGCGGAAAGTTGTGTTGAATCATAATCATGCTTTTGTCAGTCCAGATAAGAGGCATATGGTTAGGTCACATCGTCGTATTTTGGAGGCTGATAAACACATCATGAAAAAAATGCGAGACGGAGGAATCGGACCAACCGGCATATACAATTTCTATGAACAATGGTCAGGTGGAGATCGGAATGTATCCTTTCTTCCTGTGAATTGCAATAATTATCTTAATCGTGAGCGCAAAAATATTTGGAAGCAGAAGATGCACAAACCTTAGTGAAGTATTTGAAGAAGAAGCAAATAGATGATCCTTCATTTTTTCACTCTGTACAATTGGATCCAGAGGATGGCAGCATAGTTAATTTTTTTTTGACTGATGGGCAAGCTATAATAGATTATGAATACTTTGGGGATGTCTTGTCAGTTGACACCACATTTTAGACAAACAAGTTTGAAATGCCTTTTGCTCCAATCCTTGGGACTAATCATCACAAACAAACAATTATTTTTGGTGCCGCATTGTTATTTGACCAAAGTGCTGAATCATTTATTTGGCTCTTTGAAACCTTCATGCAAGCAATGTCTAGCAAACCACCCGAAACAATTTTCACCGACCAAGTGTGCTTCATTGGCAAAGGCAATCAGGATTGTATTTCCAAACTCATGTCATTGACTGTGTTTGTGGCACATATATCAAAATGCAGCCACAAATCTTAGTCATGTAATTAGCAACAATTCTGGGTTTCTTCATGAGTTCAAGAACTGTGTATATGAAGAAAGGTCAGTAGCGCACTTTGAACTGAAGTGGAAACAACTTTTGGATACTTACAAGCTTCATGATAATTCTTGGATACAAAACATATATAACCTTCGTGAGAAATGGGCTACTGTCCACCGGCGTGATTCTTTTTGTGCTGGAATAACATCAACTCAAAGGAGTGAAGGAATGAACAATGCGTTCAAGCAAACTTTTCGAAGGAAATTATCCATGTCTGAACTGTTAGTAGAATATGAAAAATGTGTCTCTCGCCTCCGTCGAAATGAGAAAACTGAGGACTTTAAGTCACGCCACACCGATCCAAATATCTATGTGTCTAGTTTGCCTTTGTTGAAGACAGCTGCTGAATCTTGTACCAGGAATCTCTTTGCTGAATTTGAGATGGAGTTCAAAGAACAGTTCCCTCTCATATGCACATTGCTGCTCCAGCAGGGAACAACGAGTACTTACAAAATTACAAGGTCGGATCATGATGAGGATGAAGCAGTAGTGGTATTCCATTCAGATAACTTGAATACATCGTGTTCTTGCAAGATGTTTGAATGTGAAGGTATTTTCTATTTTAACAATTCGTAGCATCATCAATTTATCATTTAGTCATTTATTTTTCTTTTCATAATGGAAACTCTTTGCACATGTAGGTTTGTTATGCAAGCATATTATGAGAGTCTATAGCTACAACAAGATATTTATTCTGCCACCTCAGTATATATTCAGTAGATGGACCAAATATGCTAAGAAAAAATCAATTCAAAAGGATGAAAACAAGGGAAACTTAGCATCACGATGCGCATATATATCTCGAAAGATGATTTCTGTTGCGCTGCAATGTTCAGATTCAGAAAAGGCTGTCGAATACTTGGAAGATAGTTTTAACAAGTGGGCTTCAGGAATAGAAGATTTTCTAAGTCAGATAAGCTTAGATGACAATGCCATTCCTCAGTGTTCATTTGATTGCACTGAACATTTTGCAAAGACACGTGTGTCATTTAGAGTCCCCTCACGCATAAAGGGCCCAATGCAACAAAGAAAAAGACATGTGCTTGAGAGAGGAAACCAGAAATCCTCTAAGAATACAACAAAGAAAGGTCAATCGAGCAATTTATACTGAATATTTACATGATGGCATATTCAACAGTAATAACTTCTCAACTTTTTTTCTTGTAAATTTTTTTAGGTGGAGGTAAAAGGAAGTCATCAAACATGGATCTGGATGCACATTCACGAGTCAGTACAAGAGAATTACCAAATATTGATGTAAACATGCCTTCATGTGTTAGTGTAAGTCCTATAAATTCAGAATCTAAAGTTATCTACTCTTGGAGTTACATAGTGCATAAATAATCTCCTTTTACTGCTACAGGAACTTAACCTGACAAATCTTGATGTTGTTGTTAATGAATCGACTTCGGCGAATACTATGCCTTTTGGACATTCTGCTGTCACATATTTTCCTTTAGTCCAAGGAGGGTATACAAATATTTTGCTACAAGAAGAGACTGATGCTGCAGCATTTTCGACTTCACGAAGATTATATTTTCCTCAGAATGAATGATATGCATCAAGATGGAATAATATGTAGGATGGTCTGATCTGTTGCATTCCTTTTTCTATCAGCCTGCTCATTTTTCATTTCTCAAATTCCTTTGTAATTTGACATTTTCTATTATTGCAGTATTTAAGATTGTGTAGTTAGTGTAAATTGTTGGACCAGATATTTCAAGGACCATCAAATCGTACATTATTTTAATCTATTGGGCTTGTGCATCAACGTGTCATGACAAAAAAAAAGTGATCATATTCAGATATAGAATAACTATATAGTTCTATCTTTGTCACAGAATAATAAAGTACAACCACAGATATTTCTTTTAATCGCCAACAACAGTATCTCAGTTTTTAGAGTATCTCAGTTTCCGGGTCGCGCTAATTGATCAAAGAGCCGCAGCCCATCGAGCAGCATCTCACCTCGTATCCAAGCCGGTGGCCCTGCCGTCAAAACGAAAGAAGGAAGTTACAGAATTAGCTGGAAAATCGTTGCCAACGTGGCGTAATAGGAGGGCCGGTGCCACACAATTTCTATGGCACCGGTGCCATAAAAATATTTTCCGGGACTTGGGGGTTGGGGACTGTTGCTCCGGGTTTTTTTTTTTTTTGGCTGTCTGGCACAAGGAGAGGAAGATTGGCTACCGTTGCCTGGGCCGTAGAGGCAGGCCCATCAGAATGTTGGGCCACTGGGTGACGGCACAGACAGGAGGAAACGTTACCGCCACGAAACGGCCCATTCGTCGACCGGTCCGAAAAATATCTCAGGCGCCACGTGGGCGCACGACCCTCCTAGGCTCAGGCTCAGTCACGCGCCCCTCACGAGCTAGGGTTTTGCGCCGCATACCTACAAGTACTCCAAGCCCCCCACCTTCTCTCTCCCTCTTTTCCGGCTGCGCTTCTCCCTCGCAGCCGCCAGAGCTCAACCGCCCGCTCCAAGCGCCGCGGCTACCGCTCTTTACCCTTCGACGACCATGTCTCCCGCGCTCGCCGCCGCCGAGCCCATGGCCATCGACGACTCCGCCGCCAAGAAGGCAAAGCGCAAGCAGCTCAAGGCCGCCGCCGCCGCCGCCGCCGAGGCCGAGGCGGAGGCAGCCGCCTCCAAGAAGAAGGAGAAGAAGGAGAAGAAGCGCAAGGCGAAGGAGCCTTCCCTCCGCCGGCGGCCTCGTCCGACGAGGAGAGGAGCAGCACCAGCTCCGACGAGCCGGCGCCCGCCGCGAAGAAGGCGAAAAAGGAGAAGAAGACCGTGGAGATGGCCAGCTCGAGCTCTGAGGAGGGCGACGGCGACCTCACGGCCAGCAGCGACGAGGATCCTGCGGATCCCAACGCGCTCGCCAACTTCCGGATATCGGAGCCGCTGCAGCAGAGGCTCAAATCTAAGGGCATCAAGGCGCTGTTCCCCATCCAGGCCACAACCTTCGACCTCGTCCTCGACGGCAACGACTTGGTGGGCCGCGCGCGCACTGGCCAGGTGACAAATCCTTTTGTATTCTGCTTGGTTTTGTTTCCTAGATTTGCAAAGCTTAGTTGCTTATAATAACATTGTCTGCTCATTAAATTGGTAGACTTGATGCACCTGTACACTTGATTGCAATCCTTGATGATCACTGTGGGGACTGTTGTGGTAGGAATTCTAGTAAAATCATAATTCCTGCCAGAATTTTTGTTCTGGAGTGTTGCATTGCTGCCATGGTATCGACCATTATGACGCTTTGGCATTAGCTCGAAGTGTAGTGGCTGTTTCTGTCAGTTAGCAACTGCAAAACTTTCTGTTCCATTTAGCATCATGTAGTTTCTGGAGCTGGATTGTGCATTAGCATTGCTTTTAAGTTCTTCACTACGGTCTGTCTTACTGACGGTGATATATTACTGTAGGGCAAAACATTGGCTTTTGTGTTGCCTATATTGGAGTCATTGGTCAATGGGACACACAAGGCATCCAGGAAAACCGACTTTAGCAGGCCTCCAAGTGTTTTGGTTCTGCTGCCAACCAGAGAACTTGCCAACCAGGTAAAGTTTTAGAGCTACTTGATTCTCAATAAGATAAGAAATACAACTAAGTTTTGACCCCATCCCAATTAATTTCAGGTGCACGCCGACTTTGCGTTTTATGGTGGGGCGTTTGGGCTTTCTGCGTGCTGTGTATACGGTGGTTCTCCTTATCGGCCTCAGGAAATGGCATTGAAAAAGGGGGTTGACATTGTTGTTGGAACTCCTGGTCGTGTCAAGGTAATTGTACGTTTTTGCTGTTGTTGTTGATTTCTTTGGTCAACTGCATAGAGATCTATTCATTATTGTGTTCTTATGTTTGCATTGCTTTGTTGCACAGGATTTAATTGTAAAGGGACATCTCAATTTGAAGCTTTTGAAATTTCGTGTCCTTGATGAAGCTGATGAGATGCTTAACATGGGCTTCGTTGATGACGTTGAGCTCATTCTTGGTATGGCAGCATTTTTGTTCAATTTTCTGAGCATGTGGTCATGTTGGTTGTTCCTAATTGATTTGTTTTTGGCTATGCAAACCTAAGACCTAGAAATGTTGCTTAATTTGTTTCTGAATGGTTCCAATAGTCACTTATCAGAACCTTTAATGTATGAACAGGAAAGGTTGAGGATGTTACCAAAGTACAAACACTTCTGTTTAGTGCCACTCTTCCGGACTGGGTGAATAAGGTACGTTCATGTTGACTTCTTAAATATGAACTGAGGCTATGCCGGTGCTTATTATAGTTTCTTTGGCATATCTGTAGCTTTCCATGAGGTTTCTGAAAACTGACAGAAGAACAGTTGATCTTGTTGGCAATGAGAAGCTGAAAGCTAGTGCATCCGTTAAGCATCTTGCTCTGCCTTGTAACAAGGCAGCAAGGGCTCAAGTTATCCCAGACATTATCAAATGCTATAGCCAGTATGTAACTCCTGCCAAGATCTTAATTTTCTCGATTCTACTGTTAGTTCGCATCCATTTTCCTAAATATCTTATTTGTTCAGCGGAGGTCGAACAATTATTTTCACTGAGACTAAGGATTCTGCATCAGAGCTTGCTGGTTTGATCCCTGGAGCCCGTGCCCTGCATGGAGATGTGGTGCAAGCTCAGCGTGAGGTAAGAGATTCTTCAGATTAACCATGTTATTTTAGCATATAGAGGCAATGCTTCCAGTTGACTGATCCTATTGTCTTGTTAACCTGCATTAAATCTATTGCATTACTGTGTTAAATGAAATCCAGATGTAAATAATGCCAGCATGTTATTTCATTCATTCATTATTAAGTGACTATAATTGTTTGTAATTTCAATGAGCCATACCTAATTTTCAATATTCAAATTGGGTGATTTGCAGGTCATCCTAACTGCATTTAGGAGCGGTAAATTCCAATCCTTAGTTGCTACAAATGTAGCAGCTCGTGGCCTTGACATTAATGATGTTCAGCTTATCATACAGGTATGGCTTGTTTTGCAGTTGATCCAAACTTAATACACAGATGATCCTTTTTTATTGACTTAATTCATAACTTGGTAGTGTGAACCTCCACGTGATGTTGAAGCTTACATACACCGGTCAGGTCGGACAGGGAGAGCAGGTACGTTAATAGGATGCTTTTGTCTGTACTATTGTTAGAAATGGATGGCTATTAAAGAGATGCATGTTGATTTTCAGGCAATACTGGTGTCGCTGTTATGCTTTATGAGCCCAGGTATAAGTACAGTGTGGCTAGATTAGAACAACAGTCAGGGGTGCGGTTTGAACATATCTCTGCACCACAGCCTACTGATGTTGCACAATCTGCTGGTAATGAAGCTGCTGATGCCATTGCAAGTGTGTCGGACAGGTAAGATATTTGCATCAACAAGATACAAATGTTTTCTTAATGAAGGGGTTTGTGTTGCTAACTGTGGTTGGATGCTATGCAGTGTTATTCCTATTTTCCGGCAGCAAGCAGAGGAATTGTTGAATTCATCCACCATGTCTGCAGTTGACTTGCTAGCTAAAGCACTCGCAAAGGCAGTTGTAAGTTGTTTTCTTTTTATATTTTCTACTTATAGTTTCTACTGCAATATGTAATTACTAATGGGAAATCTATTTTTTAGGGCTACACTGACATAAAGAAAAGATCTTTGCTTTCTGCCATGGAAGATTACACTACATTGCATCTTCAAACTGGCAGGCCTATGTGGTCACCAGGGTAAGTGACATGATCACTTGTCGGTCATGAGTTGCTTGTGATCCTCGACTGACTGAAAAGCCTTTTACTGCTTGCAGGTTTGGTTTTACTATTTTGAAAAAGTTCATGCCAGAAGAGAAACTTGCAGATGTAAAGGGTGCTACCCTCACTTTTGATGGAACAGGTGTTGTTTTCGATGTTCCGGCGGCAGATGCTGAAGACTACATTCAAGGTACTTCTACTTATATGATAAAAACTGACAAACATGTAGGAGTGTTGCTGGTCTACACCCTAAAGATGTTTTTGTAAATGCAATTGAACTCTAGTTTTTTTATTAAAAAATCTAATCATTTTGTGTTTGTGGGGCAACAACTCTTTAACTCCATGTGATTACTGCAGGTGCGGAGAATGCTGCCATGGTGACAATTGATGAAGTGAAACAGCTGCCACGTTTGCAAGAGAATGAGCAGCCAAGAGGTGGTGGTGGAAGGTTTGGCCGTGGAGGTGGCAATAGATTCTCTGGTGGTGGTCGAGGCGGTGGCGGCAGAGGGAGAGGTGGAGGCGGCAGAGGGTTTTCTGGTAGGGGAGGCGGTGGCAGCAGGTTTAACAGGAGAAATTAGATCTGTTGTGGCGTAATGAACATTTGAATGCAGTGCCATTTTTGACATGGTTGAGGAAGACGGGAGGGAACACAGTCAGTTTTGGCTGGGACTGTATCGGCTTTATTTAGTCTGTTTAGTGTTTGATCACCTAGATTATGACGATCAATTTTGCCATGACTGTAAAATTTTGATCTGATACTCCAAACCAACTTTTGTGACTTCACAGTGAAGCTATATAAGCATTATAAGTTACATCTTGATTTGAACTCTGATTAATTATGCTACTTAGCCTGTTTGGTGCCCCTGACGCCCTTGTGGAACGTCGATGGTTTTGGGTATTGTCACAAGAACTAGTGGCACCAACTGTAGAAGACCATTTGTGTCCGGTTGCCATTGCGCCCGCACCTAAGAAGAGGATTATTCGGCACGTTTCCTATTGAACGGAACTGTTCAATCGAAGGACTCGCTTTATGGTGTTGCGAATTTGTGATCACGTGCCCGTGTCGGTTGCGAGAGAGGCGAAGGTGAACTAGTAGCACGAGTTGCAGCGGGGACAGCTCAAATGCTCCATTCACCGCCATGTTTACATGTTTACACCAAACCAAGGTATTATTCTGTGCGTTTCGTCAGTCACGGAAGACGACAGTTGGATCATAGATGAATGTCGATCACGAACGGCCGCTTAAGTTGCATCCAAACCGAATGTCGCTTTATGCGGTTCCGATCACGGACGCCGCTTTCCTGCCGGCGCGCCCTTGCCGGTGGAGGCGCGTCGCAATCCGGGCGCTTCTTGTGTGTGCGTGCATCGGGCGGCGACGTGGACGCACCACGTCACGCCAATCATTCGCATCACATGGTGCCTGACGCGACGAAGGGGTCGAGGTGGAGGCCCACCGCGGAAAGCAGCGGCGGGCCCCGCGCCGCCGCCACCCAGACCCTGACCGTCCGGCCGGCGACGGGCCGGGGCAGCCGGTGCAGCCGCTTGTGCCCGACCGTGGTGCCGTTGGCCACGGCGGCGCCGTCCACGTACACGGCGTGCCGCTGCACGCGCTGCCCCAGCGCCACGTGCTCCTGGATCCGCACCACGTTGAACGGCCGCTCCGGCGAGCATCGCCGGAGCTCGATCCAGTACCCGTTCCGGCGGCCGGCCTCGTCGCACTTGGGCGCCCAGTACGTGTCGTCGCGGCCGTCGAGCACGTTGCCCGCCGCGAACGCGGCGCCGCGCTCGCTGCTGGCCCTGGCCTCGCCGCCAGCGGCGAGGTCCGCGCCGAAGATGGCGTCCAGCGCGGCGCGGAACTCGCGCAGGCGCGCCACGTCGGCGGCGGCGACGAGGCCCGTGGCGTTGGGCGGCGCGTTGAGGAGGAGCACGCAGTTGCGGCCCACGGAGTTGTAGTAGATCTGGAGGAGCTGGGGCAGCGGCTTGGCCGTCTCGTTGGCGTGCCAGAACCAGCCGGGGCGGATGGACACGTCGCACTCCGGCGGCACCCAGTCCGTGCCCCGCGGATCGCCCTCGTTCAGGTACCTGCAGCAGGAGCAAAGAGCGTGGTCTGTTAAAGAATTCATTGGGGACAGCTGATTAAATTCGGGGCACGTGTGACGTGTGGTTGGTGCTACGTACTCCTCGATGCCTTCCTCGCCGATGGTGATCGCGGAGCGGTTGACGGTGGACCAGCAGGTGGTTCCGGCGTACTCCTTCTCGTCGCCGACCCAGCGGACGTCCGGGCCGGCGTCGGAGAAGATGTTGATGGAGGGCTGCAGCTGCCGCACCGTCTGGAACCACTCGCTGAAGTGGTACGTCATGTTGGTCGCGTTCTTGCCCTTGGCGCCGTCGAACCAGATCTCCGACACGCTCCCGTACCTAAACCTCGCGCCGCAGATTTCATCTTTCTGTTGCCGAAATGTTCATAGTGATAGTAATAACTAACCCGGTGAGGAGCTCGCGCAGCTGCGCCTCGTAGTACTCGTTGTAGGCCGCCTCGTCGCCGTACCGCGCGTCGTGGCGGTCCCACGGCGAGAGGTAGATCCCGGCGTCGAGGCCGCGCGCCCTGGCCGCGCCGGTGAACTCCCGCACGACGTCGCCGCGCCACGGGCTGGCGCGCACGGAGTGCGCCGTGTACGCGGACGGCCAGAGGCAGAAGCCGTCGTGGTGCTTGGCCACCAGGATGGCCAGCGAGGCGCCCGCGGCTTCCGCGGCGTCCATCCACTGCGAGGCGTTGAGCGCGGCCGGGGCGAACTGGGCCGGGCGCTCCGACCCGGTGCCCCACTCCGAGTCCGTGAACGTGTTCATGCCGAAGTGGAAGAACATGATGATCTCGCGGCGCTGCCACCTGAGCTGCGCCGCCGTCGGGATCGGGAGCACCGGCAGCGGCGGCGGCGGCGTCGCCGGCCACGCCTCCGACGAGGAGGCGAGGGCGCCGAAGAAGAGAAGCGCTGCGAGGCACCGCAACGCGCTCGCCATGCTGTCGATGCCACTGCCAGTGAATGACCAGGTGTGCAGTGCAGGGAGTGGGATATATGGGCGGCGCGCGCGGGTCCGCCGATTCTGTTGGGCCGGAACGTGCCGAGCGCGCGCGACGAGGGGTGGTCACGGAGGCATGTGACCGTGTCGCTTTGCTCCGACGGCGCTCGTACGATCCCGACGCGGCCGGGCGATCACGGCGGGATTCCGGAGGCGGTTTGTTTATGGGAACGGGAGGACTGCTGCCGATTCCCCTCGAGAACCACGCGGCATTCTCGTTCCATTCCCTTCACCCGTTGTCTCTCTCGTCAGAGCCTCGTGAAAGCCTGGTTGGTGTTCATCGAACACGCGCAGATCAGGGCAAATGCGCGCTGGCACCGGCAGCTTTTCCTGTTTTGGAGGTAGGCTGTTGGTTGGGCTTTGCCGCCGTGGTGTAACGTCGCTTTAGGTGGGCAGTCACCGGCGGGATGGCTTGCGTGTCCGTCGTCCTCATGTGGCGTGCTCGCCTTCTTCCTGCCGCATGCGCAGCTCTCTCGGGTTTCCCTGCCGATCATGGCTTTTACCTGCTGATGATGATTCACCAAGGCTTCCTTTTTCCTAAAAAAATAACTCGCCGAGGTTTAGCAAGTCCAATACTGCATTTGGGCGGTAGGACCTTGCCGTGATGACAGCTCCATCGAAAAGGTGCACTTGTTGATAGACTTCATTGTTGCGCACTACATACTGATGCCGACAGCGCAGCGCCCTCTGGTACGGTGCAATCCGGGAAATCACCCGTATAAATGGACGATAAGCATGTTTTGTCTTATTGGTCTAGTGCACACTGATATTCTTCATTCCGGGAGCGAAAATGTAGGTAATGATCCGTTACGCTGCCGCCGTGCCGGGCATGCAGAGGTTGATTTGGTGACGATGCTTTGGCATTTGTGATACTATTTCCCAGGTGGAAGAATCTTGTGTGTCAATTGAGGTTCTTTGTTTTCATTCATAGACTTATGAGAAGAGCTCGCTTATTGACTTATTCTTCAGTCATATTTGTTGCCCCCCAAAAAAGGCAGGTAACTGAGCTCAGTCAACAGGGATGGTCATCACCCAATATATAGGACCATACCCACAAGTTTTCTTGGGTGAGTGCTCACAGCTGGATTTGTAATATTGGGCTCTACAAGTTCTCGTGCTCACGCTGGGCCTCCAGTCCCATAGCCCAGCCATAGACCATGGCCCGTTATGATTTTGTTCTCTTTTCGTAAGGGCCCAGCGCCCCAGCCTACGGTTAATTGTTGCATCGAATCAACTAGAACTGTCTTTTTGAAACTAAATCATCATGGTCTCAAAAAAAAAAGAAACTAAATCATCAGACAAAGCAGAATCTCAAAAATAAATAAATCATCAAAGCGTTCATTGCAATGACCGGCAGTCCGGCACTGCTGCCGCCGGCCCGATATTAACGCGAGTTAACGGCGGGCCAGCAGGTCACATGTTCGTTCCGAGTTCTGTCTGACACTCGTGAAGCGGGGTGCCCGGCGCAACGGACGTCGTCTCAGGCTCATGCGCTCACCGACGTCCGGTGGTGAATCACTCGATCAGGAAGGTGCTGTTGACGACTCGCTAGGCTTTAACTTCCTTTACCTACACTAGTACTGTACATACGTATTTGGAGTTATACCTGTGGAACGATGCGTCGTCAATACGCGCAAGATGTTTGCAAGTATAGTACAACGTTTGTTTCATTTCTGCAGTTCGATTCAGTTGATGGACCTTGACCAACTAGTGCATACTAGTATTCTTTACTTTTCATGCATGGATGTCGGTTGCTGCAATTACCGTTCTTTCTAAACAAAAAAACGAATTGGTGCGGCAGATCTGACGTTCATGCGTATCCGATCTGCAGATTCAGAAATGGATGGAAAACCATCTCACACAAAAATTAGAAACTGATCGTTATTGCTACTAGAGCCACATCACGTCATAGTTCAAGAATGAATTAAAAACTTTTCAGATTTACTACAACTTGACGGCAATACCGTCGGTGAGAGAAAAAAATAAATTCGATGAACTGCATGTGCCATGTCGAGAAGAACAGAGGAGAATCATAAAGGCCCTGATGGCCTGATGGGATGGCACAAATGTTTCAAAGCCAAAGTCTGACTATAGCCACAAAAATTAAGAAAAGGTGGAAAGATCTGGTGTATAGTAACGAGGAGAGGGAATTAGAGATAGATTCGAAAGAGAGAAATGTGAATTGGAAAAGAATATCACATATAATCTGACAAAACTTAGGAAGGCTAAATGGTCATACAATTTGTAATGGAATGGGTACAACAAAAATTTCTTCTTGAATATAGCGATATTATTATGCCAATTTTGCTAAGCCACAAACATCAAGGTTAGTGTAAAATATTCAACTTCTTTCATTATAGGATACATGAGTAAGAAATCTCTAAAACTAGAAATATTGTCTTGATGTTTCATATAATCAAAGTTACTATAGAAGGTTGTAATCTAGTACCACTTGAGTGAAATCATATTACACCTACAAATTTGGTACTAGTTCAGCTTCACTTTTCAGGGTTAATGTAACAAATGTCTAGGGAACTTGGTTAGGGTATGTTCCACTCCCATAGAATGATAAATGCTTAAGAAAATTTGTCAAGATATAGCATTGTCATCAAGTTCGAAGATATTACGATAACTCAACTGTGCTTGTAGCATATTTTGCTAATTTTTCTTTTAACCTGTTAGAGTACTGATGGTAAAGTTCAAGAATTACATTTCTGCACGTATGTATATGCTTGTATCACATCTAGAGGTAGCTGTTCATATATTCACTAAATCTGACAATTCTAGCAGGTTTGTATGCATATGCATATTGCTTCTTTTCTATTATCGCTTGATTTAAAACATATTACATGTGATACCCCGTATTTGTTGCATGCTTACACACATAAACACTAAAGTAAGGAGGGTTGGCATAGATGACTTGTAGTTCGGAATTTGTTCAAGACATATATAATAAGCTACTTATTTAGAGTAATAGCATATTCTTGTATGAGGTATCAATCTTAATCTACTTCATCATTTAGTGCTTCACTAACCATTGTTTGACATAAGAGTAGGTCAAACTTTGAAGATAAGATCACCCGAAAGCCAACCTAATCCAGTTAAGTGTTTTGGGTTATCGCTGATGTTGTACCACAAATAAACCTTAGCAACGATCAAACATGAGTATTACATTAAATCTTTAGTCTTCAAGGAAATAAGATAAGAGAGGAACATAGGAAAACACACTAAGGAGAGAAGACATAGATCATTAGAGGGCATCACCATATACACGAAGAATCAGCAAATTGGAGCATGAAATTAACAAATGGAGAGAGATAATGGCTTGCACTAGCAGAGAGCATGAGCAACATCTTGTAACATATCTAAATGGAACCAATCAAGTTGCCTAAGAAAATCAACTACAAGAGAAATGTTGGGGTATGCCTGTTTTTGGAGACATAAACAAAAGTTATAAAGCTAGAAAGTTTGTCTTGGATGTTTGGATGCCATGAGAGGAGGTTTCTATATGTGCGCATATTACTTCTTTTCTAGTACAATTTCACTTAGGCCAGTCTCAGTGCATAGTTTTATCTCACACTTACCAAGAGTGCCACATCAGATTTGGAGACATGATTTGGTGGATGAAATAGTCACTCTCGAGTGCACGGTTTCATCTCACGATTTTATAGACAAGTTGTATCATTAAATTAATATGTATTTGATGCAATGAGATTGGTTAAAATATGTTATGATGAAACTTTATGTTCTCAATAGAAGTTTCATTAGGCTACTCCCAGTGGGAGTTTCATTTTCAATAAATGAGCTGTCATGTAAGCAATTTTGCTGATGTGGCAGGAAATTAATAAGGAGAGAGAAGAAAGGAGTTTCATCTAGATGAAACCATCTATACACTGTTTCCAAGACATTTCTCTCTTGCATGTGTTACCTAGGAAACAACAAAATGAAACTATGCATTGTATGAGGTATTTCATTCACCCTTGTTGCTTATGTGGCATCTTGGAAACAATGAAATGAAACTCCCCATTGAGAGTAGCCTTAGAATTTCATTCCCATCTCTTTCATATTAATTACCTTGTCATATCATCACTTTAGCTGATGTGACGCCTCATTTAATGCTTACTGAACTGCCATTAAGAGTGGCCTTAAAGCATATTACATCTAATAATATCTAGCTATGATATTATTCAATGCTCACATACTAATACATATACATGAGTAAATGCATGTAATTTAATAGATCCATGGAACAGATTGCTCTTGCATATAAATGACAAATGGATCCGACCTCCCCATCTACCATACATGCCCCGATTTTCTCGTTGCACACATACACAACACTAAATTATTGGAAAGATGGAATCGACCATACATGCCTTGATTCATGGGAATTATTATAGGTTTAGTTGGACCCCTACAATTCCCATGAAGATGGAATAGACCATACATGCACGGCAAAAATACCTCAATGTGCTAGGGCTCCCACTTGGCTGCACGCCAAGGTTCCTGGCGTTGTCGCCTAGACCTCGTGTTGAATGGCCGTTGCCCAATTCCGCCTCCTTCTCATCTGCAACTTCGACGACCTCTTGTTCCACCGAATCTACCAACAATAGAGCTTACGTCGCCGGATCGACCTCCATTTGTGAGTTGTCGAAGAGGATTTATAGCCGCGAGGTGGGGCGGGGAGGGAGTTTGACCGGAGTCGAAACATTTTCCCCTTTTTTTTTCAAGTGTTGTCAATTGGATTTTTTGGTCGAGTGGTAGGTGGGTAGTTACATAGAACTTTGAGAAGAGATGATCCATAAACTAGAAGAGCAATGTTTTACTTGTTTTGCCGCTCTAGTCCTCTGCTACAAAAGGTCAAAGTGTTTATGAGTGTTTATTGCAATAAAAACATTTTTGTTTTCTAACCTATTTGCTACGAGTTTATGGGTTATAATAGCTTAAGTAGACCCATAATATGTAGGGGCTATTGCAAAAACGGTCTTGTTTTGAACTCTAATTCTAAAAATGGTCTTCTTTTTTAGCCTTTGCAAAATAGGTCCTGTTTTTTGAATATGAAGATAAGAGTAGGCCCTATTCGGTTGAGAACCCATTCACGGTGTTAATTGCCCCGACAAGACAAATATGCCCTTTGCAAAATCGGTAAGCTTGCAACGGTAGTTTTGTCAACTGCAATATGGAAGGCGCATTGGGTGAGATCAGACAGTAATAATTAAATTAAAATAAACAACAAACATGGAAGCAGAGCGTCGCGGCAGATGTGGCCAAGCAATCATCCGCACGGCTCTTGACCACCAACACTAGCGAGTGCAATCATGTCAACGCAAATTGCTGTCAAAGAAGACAGGCGGCAACAAAAGCAAAGCAACGGCACTTGCTAGCGCTCAGGATGATAGCCGAAGTAAGCACCAAAATTGAATCTAAGCAACTTTCTTTGGGATTTGATTGGAAAATTAGATCCATGCAATCCTTCCCCATTTGTTGCTCCGGAAGTCAAATTTGTGTCCATCTCTTTTTAATGCCTCACGCTATGGTGCTTGCCTCATATCCCCTGTCCCGGTGCTCGACGCGCGCCCGGATATAGCCGTGCCCCACGCTCGACAAGCGAGGCGGCGCACGGGCGTGCCCCGCCCAGCCTCCTCGCTCAGGCGGCCTTGCCGCGCGTAGGTAGTCGCGCTCGTGGCCTCGCGCCTAGCCGCACCGAACCCAACCGGCGAGCTGCCACCAATCGCGTAGGATAGCGCTAGGGTTGGCATGGCTATGGGAGGACGAAGAGACTGCCGAGAATTGTGAGAAAACAGACAGGGGCAGTCTCGTCCTTTCCAAGTGTTTTCTATTTTTTTAACTCTGAAAAGGTGCTTCAGTGAACGGCATCTAGAAAGAGGACCTCACGGCAGTTTTAACTTCAAGAAACTAGACCGATTTTACAAAGTCTAGAAAAGAAGACCATTTTCAAAATTAGGGTCTAAAACAAGACTGATTTTGCAATTCCCCCTAATATGTACTATCAAATACAGTACATCTCATAAGAAATCCCTATGCACGCAACGCAATGCTGTATCGTTCATTTCGAGGGAAAGAGCTGCTAGCTGTTTTCTACTCTCCCGTTTTGTTGGAGTTGCTGGGTACCAGCGTCCCGTGGTCACACGTCGAAGGTCTTGCCATGTTTGGACGAGGTAGATCTGATGTATACGATGACAGTAAAAGCCATGTCTGTTCCCACGAACCCCATAAAGACCTGCTCCGTTTGCCAACCGCACGATACCCGCCGTTCATGTTTCCGAGAAAAACAGAGTAATGGCGTCCTGACCCAAGCATTTGCTGTGATCCCCGAAAAACCTCTATAAAACCCATGTTCCATAGCCCCTAGTGAGGCAGGCACAACACCAGCAGCGGCCATGGACATTGCTCATGGAGACCACCTCCTCGGCGCGCTCCACGGCCTCCTCGGCGCCGCCACGCTATTCCTCTGCCTTTCCGCGGAGCTCTTCGTCTTCGCGTTCCGTCGGCACGCCGCGCTCTACCTCATCCCCGTGTGCGCCATGCTCCTGCTCCGCCGCTTCCTCCGGCGCGCGGCGGCCGCGGACACCTGGCTCGTGGACTTCGCGTGCCTGAAGCCGCCGCGCCGGCTGCGCATCCCGGTGGCTGCGCTGCTGGAGCACCTCCGCCTCATCGGGTGCTTCGACGCCGGCAGCGTGGAGTTCATGGCCAAGGTCATCGAGGCCAGCGGCATGGGCAACGAGACCTACTTCCCGGCGTCGCTGCACCACATCCCGCCGGCGTCCACGCACGCCGACGCCGTGCGTGAGGCGCACGCGCTCTTCTTCCCCGCGCTCGACGACCTGTTCGCGCGCGCCGGCGTATCCCCGGCGCAGGTCGGCGCGCTCGTGGTGAACTGCAGCGGGTTCTGCGCCGCGCCGTCGCTCGCCGCCATCATCGCGAACCGGTACCGGATGCGCGGCGACCTGAAGACGTTCAGCCTCTCCGGGATGGGGTGCGCCGCGGGCGTCGTCGGCGTGGACGTCGCGAGGGGCGTGCTCCGGGGCACGCCGGCGCGAGGTACGCGGTGGTGGTGAGCGCGGAGATCGTGACGGTGGGGTGGTACAGCGGCCGGGACCAGGGAAGCTGCTGCTCAACTGCTACTTCCGCACGGGCTGCTCCGCGGCGCTGCTCACCAATTCGAGGCGCGGCGGTGGCGGCGCTCCTCCGGCGCGGTACCGGCTGGTGAGCCTGACGCGGACGAACCAGAGCGCCGACGACCGGAGCTACCGGTCGGGGTACCGCGAGGAGGACGAGGAGGGCGTGACGGGCTTCACGCTGGGCCAGGGCGTGGGCCGCATGGTCAGCGAGCTGCTCCAGGCCCACCTCGTCGCCGTCAGCCTCTCCATCCTCCCCTGGCGCGAGAAGCTGCGCTACGTCGCCGCCGCGCTGCTCCAGCAACGGCGAGACGGCGGCGGCAACAACACCAGCAAGCTCTCGGCGGCCGCGCCGGCGCTGCCGGACTTCCGCGCGGCGGCGGACCACTTCTGCCTGCCGTCGTCGGGGCGGCCCATGATCTGGCGGCTGGGGCAGGGGCTCGGGCTCGGGGAGCGCGAGATGGAGGCGGCGCTGATGACGTTCCACCGGTTCGGGAACCAGTCGGCGGCGTCGCTGTGGTACCAGCTGGCCTACCTGGAGGCCAAAGGGCGCGTGCGTTCCGGCCACACCGTGTGGCAGCTCGGCGTCGGCAGCGGGCTCAAGGCCAACAGCCTGGTCTGGGAGCGCGTCGGTGACGACTCGGCCCGCGACGCCGAGCGCGCCATGGCCGGGCCCTGGGCCGACTGCATCCACAAGTACCCCGTCACCGAAACGTAATTGATTTGCGCCGTCCAATCCAACAACTTCCCGTTCCCGATCCCGAGCAACTGCTTGCTGTTCTTGGACAAGAGATGAGCGTCTATGGTCTGTGGTCATTCTACAGACATTTGAACCCGTCTAGGCAATTATGACCAGTACTTATTTCTAGCTTCCTCGCTTGCTTTCAAGAGTAATGTTCACTGTACTGGTATTGGTATGTTCTCGCATGATAATTGCAAAACAACCTACCTCTATCTCTCTCTCTCTTGCGTGGAAAAGGAGAGACCGGCGTGTGCACTGTGCAATGCTACGTTTAATTACTTCTCACGGTTTCGTGGAAACAGTGCTCATGTGATCTGACAATGTGGAGACGTGTCAGACTAATCCGCTGAGTGTGTTAGGTTGTGGAGTCCAGACCTTGCGCAGCGGCCAGTAAATGGGAGGTACACTGCCATTTGAAGATGGGCGTCCCAAGGCATTGCATGTTGAGTTATGATGATCGCCTACCCGTACTAAAGAAAATGTTACTGTACCAGCAGTCTCCGGACACGACATCTCAAGCATTTGATCTGTGGTCAATGCTGCATTCACACCCTGCTCCCACGATTGCTGTGTCCAGTTTTTACAGCTCTCAGAGGGTTGCTTTTGCCGAGATTCAGTGGGCGCCCTGGTAAACATCCTCACAATTTAGGTGCTCAATCGGCAATGCAAACGCCAGCCGCGGACGGTGTGTATAGCAAGGAAGCGGGTCCTCTGAATTCGTGTTACAAGAGGTCTCTATGCAGCGAGCCCCCATCGGCGGTCGTCGCAGTTGAGCCGACAGCCGAACCGGCCTCTCCAGCTTCGTCCTGTGCAGAGAAAACGCGCGAACCTGCGAGGCTTCTCGATGGGCCAGGCCCGTCGGGTGACCACCACCGGTGCGGAATTACTCCACGGCCCGCACCGGGTCCACCATCAACGACGAGCTCTCACTGCAGAATCTGACTCCCGTGCGCGGCATCGTGACCTTCCATGCTCGTACAGTACTGCCCTCGTACTACCCCATTGACGACCCATTGGCAAACCTTTTTAGGGAGACATTACTGTTGGCGTCACTGCATACCGCCTGTTCATAGGTTCGCACCCTCGTGGGATCCTTCACTAGTTATTTATTCTAGGGTGATGAATTATTTGTTAATTGTCTTAAGTTGGTAGAAGTTTTTAAGCAAAGTGAAGAGTTGAAACATTATGTGCATATGTTTTTTTATATATATCAAGTACATGCATGTCAAGTTATATACGTATTTTTTAAAAAAAATTATAAATAAATTTTTTTATACTCTCTCTACTCTTGGTGGGAAAAATCCATATCCATTGCCATGAGGGCTGATCCATGATGACTCTCCTTTGTCCATCTCACCAAACTGAACAATTTGCTAAAAAACAAACTGAAGACTTTGTAATCTTTGTAACTGTCCATCTCAATTATGGATCCTTCCGTGCGTATATAAGCTTGGACCAAATGCAAATATGCTAAGTGGTGTAAATGGATTATTTATTAATTATATCCCCTTAACAAGGTCAAAAGAGAATATCATATTAACATCTTGAATCATAGGTGCTATATTGCTCCAATTTAAATTGTTCAAGGGGTAAATTCATATATGATTTTGCTTATAGAGTTAAGCAGACAAAATCAAATGGACTTCCCAATTTTTTGCAATAAACTTCACCTAAAATTTTTTTACAATAAACTATTTTCAGATATTTTTTTACGGAAATCTATTACAAAATCTACATTGTCGTTCCATTCCTTGGAAAACCCATATTGATCTTGCAAGCGTACATTCTCTTTTCTTGATGATGGCAATAACAAATTTATTGGTTTGTAAACTCTAGCTACTTGCAAACTATTTACATATCTCTATTAAACACCACCACACTTCCTCAGACCCATAAGTGCTACTTGGAGATACGAGTCGCTTGTGCCAGGTTCCCATTTTCTGAAAGTTGTTCCACTCCTACTCATAGAAGGCCCGGAAAGAAAATAAAAGAGAATTAAATTAATGGAAACAACAAATTAGCTTACATTACTACTTTCAGCTTTGGCTAATAATAATAAAACCTCGTTAAGATTGACAGCATCAGAATCTTTTTGCAACAAATTAATTATCAAAATACGCTGACATTTATATTGAAAATACTTTATTTGCATAGAAAAACATTGGCTAGGGTAAGAAAAAAACTTTGAATTTGAATGCATTAGAGCTGCTTACATTTATAGGAGGAAACAATTTCAATAATAACATCTTACCGAGGTATATATAGATTACACAACTTGGAACATATACTAAAATATAGTACCAATGAAAAATGGAATTTGAATCGTAGTGGGAGTTGGTTAAACAAGAGCACATACACGACGATGAGATTTCAAGTGATGTCTACGCTGCTGCATATGATACGGCTGATAATTAAGAAATGCCGGGAATTACCTCCAAATACCCAGATGCTTGGACATCCGGCTTTTAAGGTAGGTGAAACCCACCGGCCTTCCAGGGCCAAAACAAGCCACACCATTTAGAGATCGATGCCTCATATCAACAGCAATCACCCATGAACGATCGTCATGGAACTGAAGTTGGTTTATGATATAAACGACACCATCGTCGCGCAAGCTCAGAGCAGGACAAGTGGGGAAGAGGATCGCCAAGGGCGGCAGTCTTTTATCCTCGTCCTTCAGCTGGAACTCGGAACTTTTGGCCTCGCAGTCGTCCTCCCATCCTTCCGTCGACTCCAACTTTGAAAGGCTCATCTTCCGTGTGGCAGCCACCTAACCGTAAGGCGTGTAAACGACTTCTCCCGTAGCAGTCGCCGGCAACCATGACGTCCCGAACAAGCTGCGGAGCTCCCTGCGGCAGCTTGGACACGACCGGCTGCGGCAGTGTGATGTAGCGAAGCAGCTTGCTGCCCGGGAACACATCGCAGATGAGGATGCCGCACCAGAGGTCAACCCAGCCGACTGAACCGATCTCTCCTCCGATGGTGATCACCGTGGTGGACCACTTCCTCGTCTTGGAATCGAAGAGATGGAGGACAAACTCGTTGCGGCAGTAGGGCGGCACAAGACGGCGGACGGCGATGAAATACATGTCGCGGGCATCGCGGTCAGCCAACTCAACGATGTCCTCAGGCCGCGCGGGGATCGGATGAAGCGCCGGTCGCCGGCCTGGCAAACGAAGTACTAGATGCTAGTGTGTCACAACCGTAAACACACCGGGTGCATCCTCTGAACCACCAACGGGCCGTGACAAGGGGAATCGTGTGCAAAGGCCCAATGCCAAGTATCGCGGCCCAGAATGGATGTGAGCACTAGGACTATATATGTAATGTGAGGGAGAAGAGAGAGGGAACAAGATTATTGTAATCAAACATTTTACTTCCAGCTCAGATACATCTGTTCGTCCTATCCTTTTTCTTCTTCTTCTTCCGCAAGCTTGCTCCTCCTTCCCTTGTCGGTTCTAACAATCTGGTATCGAGACGTCGATCTGCCGATGCCATGAAACCGTATCCTTACCACTACTCGCGCCGCCCTCGCTTTGATGAACCACCGACCGTCGCGGAAATTGAGGCCAGGCCCAAGGTTGAGTAACGACGGTGGCTATAGCGGTTGTCACATACCACAACCATCAAGCACCTAGATCGGACAACGCCACAGCGACTCCGATTGCTTTTTCTGAAGAACAAAGAGACCGCAGGAGAAAGGGCCAGCGGAGGGAGTTATTCATGGCAAGATATTTGCTTTGAGGGGTTATTTGCGAATGTGTACAGGTGGTATCGGGAGACATCCCAGGTCTGCCTCTCAACCATTCATTCGTAATCCGATGGCCACCGAGGTTTGTTTACATATTTTCACTAAAACTGCATTTGCACTAAATTTTTCCCCTGATAACTATGCTGCCGATAATAGAATTGTGCATGTTATTTGAGCCATGGACGCAATAGCCAATAGGCATTTTTGACAAAAGATATGTGGAGGCCATGAAGAAAAAGAAAACTTTATGGCTCAAAATCTAAAGTGCGTTAATGCCCACTATTACAGGAAAAAACACAGGTAGCTAGAAGTAAGGCTACTCCCAATGGGGAGTTTCATTTCATTGTTTCCAAGGTGTCACATAAGCAACAAGGGTGAATGAAATACCTTATGCAATGCATAGTTTCATTTTGTTATTTCCTAGGTAACACATGCAAGAGAGAAATGTCTTGAAACGAGTGTAGAGATGGTTTCATCTAGATGAAACCTCTTTCTTCTCTCTCCTTATTAATTTTCTCGTCACATCAAGTAAAATTGCTTACATGGCAGCTCATTTATCAAAAATGAAACTCTGAAACTCCCATTGTAAGTAGCCTAGGAACCAGTAACGGGATTTTCAAAGAGACAACGTATCCTTTTGAGTAAAATGCAAATAATTTCAGATATGGCCATCGAACGGATGCCCTGGGATACCGATCCAACGGTGAATTAGCAAATTCAAATACAGTATCGCGTAATCAACTGTCGTCGTTCTTGCCACAAAAAGAGATTGTTAGACTAAGATAACTTGGACCTAATCTTTGGATTGGAACACTTCTAGATGAAAAAAGAAAAAAAACGATTGGTTTATGGATGGCGCTTCAAAGGGTGCTGCAGTGCTGCTACAACACTACTCGTCTGAACTGGAATCAGTCAAGGCGATTTCTTCCTCCCCCTCTCCGTCCTGTCCATCCTGGTGAACGCCGGACTGCTGGTACTGTGCTTCCCCGCCGCCAACAATCTGCCCCGCGTCGTAGACAGGTTGCTGCTGGAAGTTGCCGAAGAGTTCAGGATTGGTCGGGAACGCCCAGTAATGAGTCGTCTGGTTGGTTGCGCCGCCAGCTCCGGCCTGCTGCTGCGGAACCATCCACATCGCTGTCGGCTGCATCATCTGCTTGCCATCCCCTGCCGCTCCAGGTGCAGGCGCCGGTATGGCGAGGAAGGGGATGGCACCTGGGGGCGGCGTCGGGGCAGAGACAGGGGCGAGGCCGCTGGACATCGAGATCACGCCGCCGCCGTTGCCTTGCAGAAGGGGATCAGCGACGACGGGGTAGTATGCCGCGGGTGCCGCCACCGCCGTGGGAGCCGTGGTGTCGGCAGCGGGCGTCGCTGCGCGCGTCGGCTGGAGCTTACGACGACGCTTCGGGGCCGCCTGCTGCTGGTCGGCGTCGGAGGGCGGCTCGGTGGGGAGGCGGAGCACGCCGTCGACAGTAGTGGCGATCGCGGGGATGGTCCCGGTGCCCGTGGCGGCGACGATGGCCGGCTCCGACTGCTGCATCAGCCAGCGGATGGTCTCGCCGTCGGACTTGTGCCCTAGCTCGCGCGTGAGGCGGGCGACCCGCGCCGCGCACGCCGCCGCCATGCGGATGCGCCGCCCGCGGCCCTCCACCTTGGTGTGCCGGTCGCGGTAACGCGGGGCGGGTCGCGGGATGGCTACCTGGAGGAACTCCATCGGCACGGGCTCCGGCTTCGGCACCATGGAGCTTTGCGCCGCCTCCGATGAGCCCATCGTGACCATCCCCACGCCGGCCGGTGCCGGTGCCGCCGCCGTACCGTCGACGGCCGAGTGGTAGAGCACCATAGCTTCCTCCTCCCCCATGTCCGGCGGCCGCGACTGCAGGAGAGATCGGATTGGGGCCAACCGTGGCTTCGCTTCTTGTTCGCCTCGCCTTCTTCGATTCGGCGGCGCCTGTGTTTTGATTTGGCGGCGCTGTCGTCTTCAGGGAGTTCTCGGCTTGGATTCTTATGCTGTCTCTGGAAGGTGGGTCCCGCGAGGTAGGGTTCAGGGGGCCACCGCCCCCAACTGGGCCAGGGGAATGCTGGGCAGCAGGGACTGGAAGATTCGGCCCACGACATATTGTAGAAGGCCGGACCACCATTAATGGATAAAACAGGCGTGGTTGATCATTAATTGCTTATTTTTATCGCGTTTAATGGTTCCAGCTCGATGTCATCCTGTCATTAATCACAAAAAAAATGTCAAGTCAAAAAAAAAGATGTGAACCTGTCATCTGGGCCTCCCCCTATTAGTGCTTGACACGTGGATCAAGTCCATGGCACAATGGTTCATGTGAAACAATGGTTCATGGTTGGTGATGAACCATAAAAAATCGCCAAATTTAACCATTTTGGTGACTCATAGAATTGCCAGGTATTTTTCAAACAAAACAAGGTATTTTGAGCAACTTTGAATTTCTAGATTTGCTTCAACAAATTCGCTCTCTCACACGAACATTTTTAGACCCTTCGGAAAAGAAACATGAACTTTCTTTAGACAAAACAAAATTCTAATATATCTTCCGCTATCAAAATCGGCAGCAAGCTTCCACCCGTATGACGAGCATCAAGGTGGACCGTTACCGGTGCCACGTATCATACAACTAGAAGCCGATGATAACGGGTGAGTCAAACAAAGGCAAAGTGTGATTCGATGCCAATTGTGTTTGTAATAGGTTGCATCACTTGTAGTAGCGTTTAGGGGCTCCCCACTGCCTAAGTTTGTTCGGTGGCTTTTGCCATGTTACTATCAATCTTGATGCTTCTTTGCACTTCTCTCGAACAATGACGTTTAAAGTTTGCTTGTGATAGCTCATCGTATCTTCTATAGTACATACTGACTTCCATAGTTTTCATGTCAAAAAGTGCTACTAGTCTAGTAAAAGAATTTCTCAAAAATGCTACTAAGAAAATAGTATTGACATTTCACACACGGACGGACCAGCTAACCTCAGGGTCGCCATCAACGGCATTGAGAGGCACGCGACGTGCTGCTGCGTCTCCACGGTCTCCACTCCACCCACGCCTTCGTCGTGGCCGAACATTCTGGCCCCGATCGGGCTCGGCATATAGAGCACACCGCCCGTGCCGAGCCAAACAGCCAGCGCTGACCGGGCCGGGTCGCCGCCGAGACCCCGCAACGGGGGAATACGGGATGGATCTCCCCGGATCCCGTCCTCCAGCTGGGACGTGGGCCCCGCGCCCACGCCTCGAGCCGTTGTCGTGTCCGCCCGCCCCCTCACGTGCCATGCCGTCGAATCTCGCAGCGATCCCATCCAACAGACGTGCTGTGCCGAGCCGAGCAGGGCGGACGCCGCAGAGGTTTTGTTTCCCACATAGTACTAGTACTAGATCCACCCGCCTCCTTCCTTCCCCGCAGCCAGGAGGAGCCAGCCAGCCAGCGCCGTGTCGTGTCGAGTCCACCAAGGCAGCAGGAGACCCAGTCCGGGAAGCCTCCGCCACTCCGGCGCGCACCTCTGCCAGCCAGCTCCCCGCCCCACGCGTCGACGTTCCAGCGCCGGCGGCCGGCGATCGAGGCGCAGAGCGAACGGGAAACATGGACCGCAAGGATGTCGGGATCCTCGCCATGGACATCTACTTCCCGCCCACCTGCGTGCAGCAGGTGAAGCTTCTCTTCCCCTCCCTCTTCCCTCCATCTCTCTGCTCTGGGCGGAACTGCTCCATGTTGCGCTGTTACAGGAGACAGTTCCGTGGCGGCGCCAGGCCCGGGGTGGGTCTGATCCGCGGCTCTGAGACCCCTGGCATTGCGGGAATGTAATAGTGGGGTCTGTGTCGGTGAATCATTGTGCTTTTCTGGGAATTGACGGCGCGAACTTAGCTGGATGGGTGGGATTGTAGCCGATGACTGCAACCTTTCATGTTTGCACTGCAATGCTGCCACTTGACTGGTCAAAAGCCTACCAAATCGGTAGTTGTAATCTGTTACTAAGATTACACTCGAATCCGTTGCACTCCAGTGAATCTGGACAGTTGGCCTTCCGATTCCGAGGACCCGGGTCGAGAACAGGGGAGGGATGGAAATCCCGAGTTGCATACGGGAAGATCCGGATAGCTGTAGGAATTAAGCATTGCGTTTGCATTCGAAAATCTCATAGCTGATTGCTTGGATGCAGGAAGCGCTTGAGGCTCATGACGGAGCCAGCAAGGGAAGTACACCATCGGCCTTGGCCAAGATTGCATGGCCTTTTGCAGCGAGGTGGAGGACGTCATCTCAATGAGGTATGTTTCGTACTATTAGCCTCAACTAAGACCATTTGTCTGTTTCCATTTGCTTACATGACAGACGTTTGCCTTTCCTGACGGTCTCCTAAAATCATTTCTATGCTTTCAGCACGCAGTTGCTTTTTCAGCTATAGGTTTTATCGCTTCTCATAAGAGTTAATTTCTTGCAGTCTGACAGTTGTCACCTCCCTGCTGAAAAAGTACAAGGTTGATCCCAAGCAAATTGGCCGCTTGGAGGTCGGCAGTGAAACGGTTATAGACAAAAGCAAATCTATCAAGACTTGGCTCATGCAAATTTTCGAGGTTTGTTTGTTCAAATTTCTGGAATCACTTCAGTAGCATCCACAACTTTCTGTAACCGCACATCTAAGAACACGTTGTCTGGATATACGCTCAGATTTCTATTTATTTGACAAGAATGTGCTTGTTTCACTTTTGTTTCTTTTATCACATGAAATTGAAGTCTTTAAATTTCTTTGTTCTCCCGAACCTAAAAAGTTAATTCTTATTGGCATCTGTTCATAAAACACAGGAGAGTGGCAACACTGACATTGAAGGAGTTGACTCGAGCAATGCATGCTACGGTGGGACAGCGGCGCTGCTGAATTGCGTGAATTGGGTCGAAAGTAACTCCTGGGATGGACGTTATGGCCTTGTTGTTTGCACAGACAGTGCGGTTCGTCATCCAACCTTCCCTTTAAGCATGAGTTCGCTATTTGGTCGCTCTTTTTGGTTTCTGGTGGAACACAAAATCACTTTCTGTCATCTTGTGCTATCGGTTATTGTGACGTTCAGGTTTATGCGGAAGGGCCAGCACGTCCAACGGGGGTGCTGCTGCTATTGCTATGCTCATTGGCCCTAATGCTCCCATATCGTTCGAGAGCAAATATAGAGCTTCTCACATGGCCCATGTTTATGATTTTTACAAGCCTGATCTTGCAAGTGAATATCCGGTTAGTTTTTTTATCCCTAAGAAATAACATTGTCTAAACTTTAGTTCTTTTCCTTCGCATCATGGGAGTTCTTTCCTCCCTGGTTGATGGCATATTTGTTGGGTCAGTTTTTTAATTAAACAGCATATTCATTTCAGGTTGTTGATGGTAAACTATCCCAAACATGCTATTTGATGGCTCTTGACTCGTGCTATAGACAGTTCTGCAACAAGTTAGTTGCTCTGGCTCTATTCTTTTCATTTTATTGTGATCATATTTGATTATCGCCGAATAAACAATTTCCCCTGTGTCCCTCTGTAATTTTTGAAATAGGTATGAGAAGCTTACAGGGAAGCAGTTCTCGATTTCTGATGCAGAATATTTTGTGTTCCATTCTCCGTACAACAAGGTAGAGCAAATAAGTGAATAAGTTATAGTTTTAATGACGAAATATTGCTGCAAAAGTTTATTACCTTCTCTTTCTGGTTTAGTGACAATATGGCTATGTTGTTGTGAGATTTTCTTATTATCTTCTTTTGTTATGACAGCTGGTGCAGAAGAGTTTTGCTAGACTTTATTACAATGACTTCATGCGCAATTGCAGGTTAGCAGTCTCTTCTCGACTTTACCCCTCTGATATAGTTTGGGTTTAGCCTTTGGATGGGTCATTGTAAATAATATGTGGGGTTCAGTGCATGAGGAATTTGTAAATTTACAAGAGAACTCTACTTTATTTTACACGTTGAAGCCCTAGGTAAAATTTTTCTAACTAAATTTCTCTGTACTAGCTCTGTCGATGATGATGCTAAAACAAAGCTCCAGCCATTTTCCAACTTGACTAGTGAAGAGAGCTATCAGAGTCGCGATTTGGAGAAGGTCTGTTACAATTATATGGAAGTGTCATTCAGTTGATTTATGATCTAATGGAGTTTCTTTCCGTAAAATTCCTTAGGCCTCACAAGTAGCCGCAAAGAGCTTGTATGACATCAAAGTGCAGCCCTCCACTCTGCTACCAAAACAAATTGGTAACATGTATACTGCATCGCTTTATGCTGCATTGGCGTCCGTGCTATTCAACAAGCATGATAGTCTGGTGAATCCTACATCTTCTTTTCGTACTATTTCATGTCTGTTGTGCTTGGATCCTAATAGCTGGCTACATTTACTGTTACAGGATGGCCAGAGAATTGTCATGTTCTCTTACGGCAGTGGCTTGACATCCACTATGTTTTCATTGAAGCTAAACAATTGCCAGGGTTCTTTCAGTTTATCAAACATTGCATCAGTGCTTGATGTCACAGAGAAGCTTCAGTCAAGACATGAGGTAAACAATAATAGTCACTCTTTCATTACATGCTCGTTCAGTATTTTTGCCTTCACATACTTTGACGTATTTCCCCTGGCTCGTACAACCAGGCCTTGCCTGAGAAATTTGTTGAGACACTGAAGCTTATGGAGCACCGATACGGTGCAAAAGATTTCGAGACTAACAAAGACACAAGCTTGCTCCCACCTGGCACGTTCTACCTCACCAAGGTAGACTCCATGTACCGGAGGTTCTATGAACAAAAACCAGCTGATGAAACCGTGGGAAGCAAAGCCAAGTGCAACGGCTTCGCAAATGGCCACTAGTGGCGTGCCATGAACTCCTAGGTCGCCTGCATGGCTCCTGATCGTGCCCAATCCGATTTTTCCTTAGATGTCGTGCTCTCTACTTTGAATCTTTGATATGCATATTGGTTAGCATTTCCTCTAGCCTAATGCGCTTCTCAAATAATTATGCTGTGCAGCTGCTTCCTCCTAGATCAGTTATTCTTGTTTTTATTTGTGTTGTATTGATCTGACCTGTAAAATTCTGTGTTGACACTCTGGTTTCTTTTAGGTTGATTTCTTTTATTGGTAAAACCTAATCGGGGAAAATATTTCGACTATCATGTGCTTCCTCTTGAGCAGAAATGTCAGAATTTCAAAAAAAAAAAAATTAAACAGGAGTGGAACAGCGAAAACTTCGTAGAACCAGCAATTTTGTCGTTCGATTCTCGAACTTCGTAGCATGTACCTTAAATAATCAAGCGGCATGCATCTTCGAGCTTCCCTTCTCCAAGGTATTTATGGATAAAACAAAATTAAACTAAAGGATGGTAACCTAACGACGCAAACTGATGCCTTTAAATAATTTAGAGTAGAACCAGCAATACCCGAACTAGCGATAACCTTTTTTTTAGTACGAAAGCAAACCGAGGAATAAACCATTAAAAAATGAACCAAAACTGTTTTTATTACAGAACCTAGGTTCAATTTTGTCGAAAAATGGTTATCCGACGCAACCAAACCAGATTTCTGATAGTTTTGTTAACCATGCTCTTGACCAAAAAGTAACATGCTCTTAGAACATTTATAGCAAAATTCAGAGAGAGAGAGAAGTAATAGCATGAGTGGAAAGGGTCGAACTTAGGAATGAATCTTCAATAATCACGCAGCATGTATCTTCAATCCTACAGTTCTCCAAGATTCATTTCTGAATCGAACAATAATGTATCAAAAAGAGGGCAACCCAACGAAAAAAGCAGGAGAATGGATCATAGATTCTCTTGAACTCCCGACGTTGAAAATAACTGGAGAAAATAAAATATCTATATCTCATGCTAGTTGTACACTTTTCTGCCAACATCTGTTAAAAATCTAAACATTTTGATTGAAGAACATGAAAATGAAATTAAAAAGTGTGTGTAACACCAAAAATGAGTGTTCCTCTCTAATTCCATTTCGTTCATGGTTTCTGTGGAGATCCACACACCTTATACATGTCAAGAAAAGGATCATGCTGCCTGCTTTCCTTTCCTAACTCTATCTAGATCTGCCTCAGCTTCTTGCAGGGCTGATTTCAGTATAGATACTCTTGCTTCCAGCTCCTCTACTGTACCCCTCTTTAAAGCAGGCTTATATGGTGTAAGGAAGTGTCGGGAGAAGTTTTGCAGAGCTTGAACACCACATACCTGAAGAATGAATCTTCAGACACTAGCAAATATCACACGTGCATATAAGTGAACTAGCAATACAGCGGATTACTTACCTCCTCTGGAAGCAAGGGAAGTTTCGTGATGTTGAAGTCATCATATAACATATGAAACTGATCAATATATTTTTGTTGCATTTTTATACGTGCCTTTAGCAGTTTTGACTCAACAGCTGAAAGCAATAACAAAAAATGAGTATACAGGAAAAAATAGAACCAGGACTTGCCAAAATGAATCAATATTTCTTTTGTGCTCTCTTCAGAAAGCTTTTTTTCTGAAATAGAAGATCTCTGGAATTTTTAGCCAGAATCCTTGCTTGAAGATATTGTGAAATCCTTATGTTAATATGGTGTACTCTACAATAGAGAAATCTTTGGGGAAGTTCGACAAAATAACGTGATTCTGTACTAACCTTCCTCGTCAAAAATAACTTGATTGATGATAATATTGTGTGAATCAATCTCAAACTTTGCTAACTCTTGCACCAATCTCTCCGTTTCATACAATGAAAGAAATTCCGGGATACAAACACATACAAAAGTTGTCAAGTCCTGAGAAGGAAAACAAAATGAATAAATAAAATCAGACTGAGTTATACTGTTTCCAGTATGAGGTGTTTCAATAATGTAGAGAGGTGCAATGATATCCAGGAGTAGAAATGGTAAGACAATGATATCCAGGAGGTGTTGGCCATTCTATGTTTAACCTTCAGTATATCCTTGTGTGCTTAAATTGGACTAGTGAATAAGTTACCCTATTGCTTCTTACACAGAAAGGAACTGGACGTCATTTCTCTGTTAAGTAACTATATAGACAGTGAATCAAACTGCAGCTCTGTTAAGTAACTATATTGAATCTTATTAAGATTATCCATGTATAATTCTGAACAATTGTAAGGGGCCAAAAAAACAATCGTCATTGTAAATCACAAATTTTCACCTAGTTGTGAACAACTCTAAGGGATCAAAAAGAAAACCAATCCTCATTGTAAAATCACATATAAGTGTTCCCAAGGGGCCAAAAAAACAATCCTCATTGTAAATCACAAATTTCACCTAGTTGTGAACAACTCTAAGGGATCAAAAAGAAAACCAATCCTCATTGTAAAATCACGCATAAGTGTTCTCATTAATTTTTTTAACTCAATAAAAAATTGTTTTATATAATTTCCAAAATAGCCCATTTTATGCGTAGATAAAAGAACACAGCTTCTCTACAAGGTTGACAATCTTACTGGATCTTTAAATTGCTTATTCACTTGCTCGATCACATCCTTCATACCCTCAAGTCTCCCAAGCATTGCATCCTCGTTCAAGTCATCACCAAGACCAAACATGCGAGTGGCCTGCAAAATTGATTCATTATGGCATTTTAGCTACTTGTTGGCTTCCATAGAGGCAGGTTTAGAGAAGATTTATAGTTGCTAAAGCATATGAACATCATATCATCTCATTTTTTTTAAAAAAAAGGCAAACATTTTTCTGGGATATGAAGGTCCATCAGAATCTTTGTAGCAGAACACAAGCTTCCTCTGTTTGTATAATTTATACAAGATACGACCATGATAAAATTATTAGTATGATATCATATTATTACTGGAAAGACAAGTTAGCATACGTCAAAAGGCAAAAGATGTTTGAAAGGCATGCCCTGACAGCTTGCAGAAAGCTATAGGTCTCCAGTAGCTTGTAATGTATAAAGAATACCTGATCCAACAGACCACCAAATCTATTTTTTAACTCCATCACTTTCTCGAGACCCTTCTCTAGGGTTGCTGGGAACTGCAGCAGCCGTAATGTATGCCCTGTAGGAGCAGTATCAAAAACCACAACAGAGTAATCCATTGTTTGGACTAACCTGAAACAAGGACAAAACCATCATATTCAAATAGTTGCTAGAGATCAGAATTACACAAGACTTGATAGCCTGTTGTAAACACTGTTAAGAATAATAATTATACAACCATTTGACATAAACACTGTTGGAAATAATAATGATGTGATCACAATCTTAATTGCATGATTTCTTGGACTGAAACCGGAATTTGAAAGAAATGGGGAGCAACTTGACTAGGAAATTGAGCTTCTGAAAGTAACTTGTCATAATGGCAAGAATGACAAACACTGGAATAGAATATTACTTGAGCATTTCAGCAAAACTCATAGCTTCATCTACTCCTGGGATCGCATTTGTTAGCTCTGAAAGGAATCCCTCCATTCCTTCGTTGGATAAATCATCATTTTCTACCTTCGGATCAATTTCCTGCAAATATTTTCAAACGAGTTGCTGAATGAAAACACCAGTTGTAATAAAATGAGCCAAGTTCTCTTTCAAAGAATAACATGTTAAATAATTCTAATAGAATAAAATGAGTCAAAATAATTCAAATAAAATGAGTCATAATAATGTAACTAGCATATGAAGCACTGGAAGTAACTTGTAGATTTTTTTGTACAGTATCATGTTCAACATGAATGGAAGTACAACATAAATTGAAAAGAGGGAAAAGGCTAAACTAACATGCCTCACCAGACATTTAATTTCTACTACCCAAGTGGAACATATTTTAGATGTAATTGGCTAACTGCAACAGAATGGGTATTTTTCTGTGGATGTCGGCAGAACATATACATAAGGAAACTACTTAAACCAGGTCACCCACCTAATCTTCAACTTGCATCATCAGTAAATAAATCAAAATAGAGACCCATATTATCCGATCAGCACCGAGTTCACCAAAATAAAATAACATAGTAAAATGACATGGTGTGAAATCAGCACCATGTTATTCAAGCAGAAGAGGACCATCCACATGGAAAGTTCCATGAACCTCAGGCCCTAGCAATCAATAAGCAATGACCCGGTGGGGCAGTGACCCATCACGAAAGAAAGCAAGACTACCAGAATTGGTAACTTTCCAATTCGAATAGCCTGGAGGAGCTGGTAGGAATGCTATCTAAACACCTACATACAGAGAAACTTACGGGCAATTATAATGCGACTTTTCTACTCCCATATTGCCTCTCCTATTGCACTGCAATACGACATTACACCACCCTCCTAAACAAAATTCGGTGAAGGCTACGATCCTAGCCAATAACCAGGCCCAACAGCCTTCCCATCCAATCCTAGCAAATACCGATGGATTGGACGAAATCAAGAGGAGATAAGAGCATTGATTTGCCGATGAGACGGGAAGAAGAGAAATCGACTTTTGTTTGGCTTACCATGGCATAGAGATTGGAGAACCCACGGACGAGAGTGGGGAACTTGGTAAAGCGCTGCTGGAAGGCGTCGCTGAGGTTGTGGGCGGGGTCGGTGGAGATGACGAGCACTGATTGGCGAACGGAGGCGAGGAGGACGGAGAGGATGGAGCTGCAGGTGGTCTTGCCGACGCCGCCCTTGCCGCCGACGAAGACCCACTTGAGGCTGTCCTGGTCGAGGAGGTTCCGCACTGAGGCCTCTGGCGCGTCACCGGCGTCCACCAGCGCCGCGGACGTCATGCTCCGATCCCCGCGGGGTGATCGGCGCGCGGGGAGATGAGATCTGGAGGTGGACGGCGGTGACGGGTTGTGGCCTTGTGGGACGGGCGGGCAGGTGGAAACAGAGGAATTGTCTAGGTGGAAATCCTTTTCCTCTTCTGGATGGTTTCCATCATGTTCTTTTGTGCTGGGCTTTGGGCTAACAAGGTACTTTTCGTGTTTGAACTTTCTGTTCCATCCTTGTTCGAAAATAAAAACTGGAAATTTGCTTAAGAAGGATGGGCATGATTTATTGGAAATTTAAGCTGTTTATAAGTTCATGTTTGAAAAATGTTGCAATAAAGGCAGTATCAAATTGTGTGCAACCAAATGCTATACACTATTCCCGAATATATAGCTAGATTTAAATATGCCCTAAATCAAGATTTTTAACTTTAGTTCTCATTGATTAAAAAATATAAGATTAGTAACGCAAGAGTTACACATTAAGATAGCTCGTTTTAGGATAAATTTAGTGGTACCATTTGTGTTGATCTTTATAACTTTTTTCCTATTGGTTGTCAAAATCGGCTTTAAGTTTGGCAAAATCTTTTACTAATATGTTCGGATCACTCTTGTCTGTTTAATATGATTAAAAAATTAATCCATGAGGGACACTATTTGTAAACCACAAAATTTAGCATCTCTGACTCATTTTTATGGTAGATTACATTCATATATACACATGGAGATTGTTTGTTTGAAATGGTGATGGCGTTTCTATAAAAAATATGTACAGTTTCAGTAGCGCGCTTTCAGCTATAGGAGCAAAGATAATATTTCTTTTACAATTAGAGGTACCGTATTTTAGAGGAAAAAGATTAATTATCGAACCTTGCTAGTTTTCAGTCAATGTACCTTACCATTCATCAAAATCATAACAACTTTTTCTATAACCTATATATTAATAGATTTTTTCCCTGTATCTACATGCTACATAACTCTACTAATTCTAGTACAAATTATGTGATTAAAAATTCTGAACTTTCATACAATTTAAAAGGAGAAAAGATGTTAGTTATCCATGGGAGATGGTGGCGTAAAGGCTGTAACACCACATTGTTAAGTTTTGTTTTTTTAATATTTCAAAAAATTTGACACGCCGGCATCCCGGGCCAGGTTCCTCCTGGTACTGGTAACGAGTCGGGCCGTGGTACCACGGTCCACTCCGCGCCCATCATCGGGGGCCCAATGGAATCCGCGGGAAGCAACGGCACGCATGACAGATCTCGCGGGAAGCAACGGCGGCGTCGCCATTGTAATTATGCGCTCCCGGCCTCCGATTGGTTCAGGCACCCGCAAAATCTTCCACAAAATCACCGGAACTTTTTTAATCAATAAGTAGATTACATGTCTTTTTTTCGTGAATAGTAGATCACATGTCTCGGATCGGATCACTGGAATTAAATCTGTTGTCAGCAAAATCTCCCAACCACACACACACACACACGCTCCGGTGAACCTGCCGCTTAAATTATCAAAAAAAAAGCCGCTTAGAGCTAGTAGAAGAGTGAGTTGTATGTGGACATGGTGGCTGCGATGGATGAGATGCAGATGAGCAGGGACGGCAGCAGCGTGGCGTTGAGCAGCGCGCCCTGGCCGAGGAAGCCGGCGAGCGTGATGGTGCCGTCGGCGACGACCCTGGCCAGCGTGCCGGCCTCCGTGGAGAGCAGGCCGCCGTTGTAGGTGCCGCGCGACAGCCGCGACGACATGACCTGCGACAGCAGCGACAGGTTCACGCCCTCGAGCACCTCCGCGCTCACGAAGGTCAGCAGCGCCGAGCACACGTACTGCGCCACGCTGTACGTGCCCGTCAGCCGGAAGCTCAGCAGGATCCCGGCGAGGAGCACCACCTCCGACGCCAGCAGGATCTGCCGGTCCTCGAACATGTTGCTGATGTAGGTGCCCACGACGGCGTTCACGGGGAGCACGGTGAGCCCCAGGACCGCCAGGAACACGGCGATCGTGCTCGTGTTCCATCCGAAGTAGTAGCTCGTCACCACGCTCGATTCCGACAGGAGGATCTCCATCGCGTACTTCAGCATGAAGTAGATCAGCAGCTGGACCTGGAACGAACAGCCAATTCTTGTTTCAGATGATGGACCGATCGAGAATTTGATGAATCCGGCGTGTGCAAACCTTTACTGACGGCGTGAGCAGTCTGTAAGCCGAAGCAACTGAAGATGCTGGCCTGAGCGCAGACGCCGGAGGCGATCCAGTTTCGCCCTGGTCATCTTCGTCAGTGTCCTTGGGCAGCAGGAGCTGTTCAGCGAGGCCCTGCTCCACTTCTTCTTCCTGTTGTTCCAGATATCCTGTGCGATGGCCGATGAGAAATATTCAGATATTCTTCAAAAATGTGCAGAAATAGACAATCTTCGTCATCGGGCAGCTGAAATCCTGCCAGAGTTTACTTGTACTGGAGCCGGTGGAGGAACCCTCACGATAAAGTTTCACGTCAAGATCAAGAGCGGGCTCCTTGAATGAAATCCACAGCCAGATCAGGTATGCAAGCCAGCCAAACGCCATGACCCAGCCAGGCAAGGTGTCTTGGTTGATGGTGAACATGTACAGCTTGGACTCTGTCTGAAGCAGGCCGGCAAGCGCAGGGCCGCAAGCCATGCCCAGAGCACTGGCACTGACGAACGCTGCGGAAGCCTGCATGCGGATCCTTGGAGGAACACAGTCACTGATGTACCTCCTGTTCACAGCTCTTGCAGATCCCAACCTGCCAACAAAAAAATTCTCAGTTATTTTGTTAAGAATTACTCGTGATTGCTGAATTTGACAAAAAAAAAAAGATCAGGGATAGCAAATGATCCTTTTCGTACCCGCAAAGAAGCCGGCCGAGGAGAAGGATCACAAGGGAGTCAAGGTCATAGGCCAACGCGTACAAAACATTGCCTAGAAGAAGCACGACACTGCTGAACAGCAGCGGCCTGAAGTACGACCTGTTGGACCAGGCGCTGAAATAGACCGAGGAGAAGACCTGCGCGACCGCCATGGACCCGATGATGACACCGCACACCGTCGCGGCGGCGCCGAGGCTGGTGGCGTAGTCGTCGGCGGTCGGGACGATGATGTACGTGTTGACCATGTACAGGAAGGTGTTCACCAGGTTCAGCACGAGGGAGATGAAATGGTACTTCTCTTCCTCAATGTGCTGCACTTGTGAGCTTGTGGCGTCCTCTTGCGCGATAAGCGCGTGTTGCCCTAAGAACAGCAGGAAGTTCGTCGAGTTCGTCAGCTTGTCTGTTGTTGCCTTTATCAGATCAATTATGGGGTCCTACATATATCGGATGAAATAGAATTGTTAAGCGCATTACAAACAAGTCCAGAAGCAATATGATCAACGGAAAAAGGTTAGACGTTAGACCTTCGGAATCGCCAGTGGATGCTGGTCGTAGATATTCAGATAGCTTCCTTCACGCTCCTCCAGATCGCTAAGGTTGCGAGACAATGCGCCAACAACTGCTCCAATACCCTGATTATTCACGGTTCAACTTCTACTTTTCAACACCTCAGTATGTATAACGGTTAAATCAACAGGACTGAAATGTTGACCACAAGCAACTCACCACATGTTTGAAAACCTGTTTAAGTTGAGAATACGGATGGTTTGATCTGCTTTTGACATAATAATCAGTAAACTTATATCCCAAGCGTTCATCGAATTTCTTCAGTATCTTCCGAACAGCATTGGCGTTCAGGTCGACAAACTTTAAAAGCTTCACAAGGTCCAGGCCCACTTCCCTGTAAGCCTGTCTTAGTTCTGCTATCTCCTGCAGTAGTGGCAAATCTTGTAGTCTTGCCTTGTTCTTCCCTAAATCTTCAAGCCTTGCTGCGATTAGTCCTTGTTGTTCTATCATGAATAGCACAATCTTCTCAATCTAAAAAGAAAACTAGTACATGAGATCATCTGATGGAGATGCAATTTATTCGTCTGTTGACCAAAAACTACTTTAAATTGTTGGCCGGACCGTAACATATACCTCATCATCAAGCAACTTAGAGAAATCTTTCAGAACACGCCTGCGATCGTGGTTGCCTTCTTTAGTCTGCGCTGTGTATTCTTTTACTCTTCTCCTCAATAGGTCATAGTTAAAGTAATACCTAGATTCAAGCAGGAGCAAGAAATATAGCTGACCATTGTCTTCAGAAAAAAAGGAGCTAATAATAGCTAAGAAACTATAACTGCAATCCGGATCATGAAACAACTGGTCCACCGAATAATTATCCTAACAAGTTTAGAATAGTACTTCAATTTTTACAAACTGAGGTGAATGGACTATATGTGAGCATGAGAAACAAAAATCTGAAAAACTAATAAGACAAAGAGTCCATACTCCTCCCATCCTGGAATTTGATCTGTTGTCAGCGTCCTGGAGAAGTTAACCATTTTTCTTCTGATTGTCCGACCTACATCAAGAAAAGAAAGTCCAAGTAAATCATACCAAGCATTTCTTCGGCTACTCAAATATCAGCTAAGAACAAAATGTCGCGGTTGTCGAGGTGGTATATATAGAAAGAAGAATATCCAACAGAAACTTGGAAATGTTGTACCTCTGAACTTGAAAAACGAAGATAATGAGATGCAGCACGCAGCTGATTAGTTCTTGAACAAACTCTTGATCTATGTGTGAGTGCTTTTGCTTGTGAAATGGATGGACGCCTCTACTGACTATATATAACTTGTGTTTTGAGGGTTGAAACTATCGTTTCTCAGACACGATAAATAACTTTTTTCGAGCAAACATGATGAAGAAGTAATCTTGATATGTACAGTTGGACATCAAACGATTCTTTTTCTCAAGAAATTTATATTTGACTTTCGTCTTACCATTTCATGGAGGCCGCCAAAGAAATACGGACCCTGATTTGAATGTCCAACGAATATGAATATAGTCGTTTTATCTAGTACACAGGTATTCATATTACAAGTGGTTTCTTTGTCAATTAACTTGCCTGCCTCACATTTTTATTTGTCCTGAAGTCTGCAGTTTATATTTATGTGGCAACAAACTGTAACAGCTCATTCTTGTTATAGCAATATCTCTGAATGATATTGTTTCTTTCTTCTTCTACCTTTATTAAGAACATCGATACTACTAGTAGTAGGCATTGACGTGCTATTTCTTAAACCTAATAGCTGAGCTGCTATTTCACTAATGGAAAATATATCATGGTTCATGACCAATTGGTAGTGTCTACCAACATTATATGTGATTACGAATCTTTTTCTTTGTGGCTTGCCTTTGACTTAGTAAAATGCATCATTCGCAGGGCAAAAAAGGTGGGTGGGGGTGGGGTGGGGGGGGGGGGGGGTCATGGCTATATTGCTAATCAACACACCTGATTTCTGTGGAGTTGACTACATAAAGTAGTGTATTTTAAATCAAAAGTCAGCGTGGTTCATCATTTTCTTTAACAAAAGTCAGATGTTTCTTTTTTGTAAAGAGGATCAGGATCCATGGAACAAGCCTAGCACTTTCTTCTCAGGGAAACGAACAACACACAACTCAAGCAAGCAATGCTGCCACAGTTGACTATATAAGGTAATAGAACAGCGATATGCTGGTTCAAGGATGATCCGTCTTGAAAACAAATTGTTTGTTTATATTCGCGTGCAACTGCCATTACCTGGCAGCAGGAAATCACTTCAAATTTGCCAAGGACCCAGACAGAAGATAGCAACAATTTCACGAAATATTTTACCAATTCAGAACACGAAGGCAACACTACTCTCTGGTTTCGACACGATAAGGCAGGACGTGAGTATTTGGATAAACTGTTAGATGCAGAGCACGTTGTGCCAGGCTGCCAGCGCCGAGATCCAAAGGATTGGAGCAGACGAAGAAACTCGCAGGCGTGGCCTCGATTGCTTCAATTTTTCTGCAAGAGAACAGAAAACGCCGAGCGAGCGAAACGCGGGCCGAGCTCTGAGCGCAAGAATACTGATCACTTTTTTTCTTCACAAAGCAAAAGGGAGAAGGGAAAAAAAGGGACAAGAAAGGATCGAAGTGTCTAGGCCCACATGCAGCCCCTCAATGGCTTAGACGGGCCCGCAGGCTAACGGGAAACCCAACCCACGAGAGTGCACGAGGCAGCCCACTAGCGACCGCGAGTCCCGCAGATTGCCGAGGCACACAACCGCCGGCGCGCCGGCGCAACCCCCATCCGAAACCCTCCGCCACCGCCGAGCCCCGACGCCGGCGGGAGATAAAGGGAGAGATAGAGATGGGCGTGGGGGAAGCTTCTGGGACCTCCTAAAGCCCTACGCGCGGAACGAGGACGCGGGGTACCTCCGCGGCCGCCGCGTCGCCGTCGACCTCTCCTTCTGGATCGTCTCCCACAGCACCGCCATACGGGCACGCTCGCCGCAGGCGCGGAGGCCCTACCTGCGGACCACCTTCTTCCGCACCCTCTCCCTCTTCGCCAAGGTTCAGTTGGTTCCTTCCGCGGCCCTCTTCCCAATCCCCCGCTTCCCCATTCTAAAGGCTTGACTTTTTTTTTTTTTTGCCCGTTTCTTGATTTCATGGAGAGTGTAGCTCCCTGTTCTGCTGTCATGCGATTCTGCATTCTTCAGTTGCTGTTTTGTGCTTGCAAAGATTTAATCTCGTTGGGATTCAGTCACTGTAGTGTGCTTAATTTCTCGATTTCTTTTTTTGACCCGATTTCTTCCTCACACATTCTGTTGCTTTGTCTCTGCATTGGTTGTGCAGATGGGTGCTTTCCCTGTGTTCGTTGTGGACGGCGAGCCGTCGCCACTTAAGTCACAGGCGAGGGCTGCCCGCTTCTTCCGCGGCTCTGGATTGGACCTGTCCGCATTGCCGAGCGCGGAGGTAGAAGCGGAGTCTAGTGCGGCTGCTGCTCCAGTGAAAAGGAGGAATGCTGCCTTCACGCGATCTGTGGAGGAGTGCGTGGTGAGTTCCCGTAGTTTGGCAAATGATATTCCTCTGAGCAATCCTTGGTTCAGTTTGGAATCATGGTTTGTGGAACATCGGGTCCCTCTAACAGCTCACGAGACTCACAACCCACCGTAGCCTCCTCAATCCCCATTCCCCATCCTCACAAATCTCTCTACCTTCCATTTCTAGCTTCTTGCTAAATACATGAGAAAGCACGCCTTAAGCGCTCATGCTAATCCATTGATTTGAATGGAGTTCATATGTGTCATAAAGAAGCAATATCAATAAATACAGGAAATAATACTACCTCATGAAAATATATTTTCCTGATCCTAATCTTGGTAAATATTCTGCAACTTTTAGGAAATGCTTGAATATCTTGGAATGCCTATCCTGCGGGCTAATGGTGAAGCTGAGGCCCTCTGCGCTCAGTTGAATAACGAAGGGCATGTAGATGCTTGCATAACAGCAGACAGTGATGCTTTCCTCTTTGGAGCTAAGACTGTGATAAAGGTCCTCCGATCCAATTGTAAGGTAAGCATTCCATTGTAAATCCTTGACAACATTTTGTATGCCACTTTCTCTGTGCCATGATGTCCTGATAAAACAACTATTCCACAGGAACCTTTTGAGTGCTACCACATAGCAGACATCGAGTCCGGTCTTGGATTAAAGAGGAAACAAATGGTAGCCATGGCTCTTCTTATTGGCAGTGACCATGATTTGCATGGAGTGCCTGGTTTTGGTGTTGAGACTGCACTTCGTTTTGTGCAGTTATTTGATGAAGATAGCATTTTAGAGAAGTATGTATCCTACTTAGCCTGACGTTCTTTTTATCCTCTCAGGATTGTGTTTCTAAAGTTACCATCTTATTACCATTCTCCAGGTTATATGAAATAGGTAGAGGGATTTATCCATTCACTGAAGGATATGACAAGCCACATATTGGTGACCTCCCATCACCGTCTGTGAAAAGTCCAATTGCGAGATCGCCACACTGTTCACACTGTGGTCACCCGGGCAACAAGAAAAATCATATGAAAGATGGGTGCAATTATTGCTTGGTGGACGCATTAGAAAATTGCATGGAAAAGCCAGCTGGTTTCAAATGTGAATGTCCTAGTTGTGACGAGGTAGTCTCTGTTTCCTTTTGGTATAGCAGTTTTTGTGATATTACTTTTTCTCGGAGAACCTCTAAGCTATTGAAGTTTCGTGATAGTGGTATAAATTTCATATGCACTTGTTCTTGTGCCCATAGGCTATTGATTTGATATATTTAGCCATATTTTGTTAATTTTGATGCCTTCTGTTTGTAAGTTATTTTGTTATGTAATATGAATGTTAGGCACGGAATCTGAAGGAGAAAAGAAGACACGAAAACTGGCAAATCAAGGTCTGCAAAAGAATAGCTGCCGAGACAAAATTTCCAAATGAGGAGATCATTAAATTGTATTTAAGTGACAACAATTTGGATAAAGGTAAAGTCAGTATGGCACAAAGCATTAGAATAATAAGGAGTTCTGCTTATGCACATGCCTGTTGTTTATTTCTTTGACACCCCTCTTTTGAGACTTCCTTTTAGCAGTGGTGTTAATAGTTTAACCTTGTTGATATCTTCTAAGTGCAACTTAACATCCTGTTTGCAGAAAATGGTGTTCCCTTGCTCTGTTGGAATAAACCTGACGTTGAAGCTTTGGTTGACTTATTAACTTATAAGCAGAACTGGGAGCCATCTTATGTTCGACAAACGATGCTTCCTATGTTATCAACCATATATCTACGTGAGATGGCATCATCATCCTCTAAATCTTTCCTTCTTCATGATCAATATGAATTCCATTCAATTCAACGGATTAAAATAAGGTATGGCTACCCTTATTACTTGGTCAAATGGAAGAGAGCTACTCGTGGAATGATTTCCAATGTATCTACCAAGAAGTCAGATATGGGAGGGGAGATGAATGAGGAAGTAGTAGTAGTTTCAGATGATGAAGAGGAGGAGGCCGCACTGGCTTCTGAATCTCCTGAGCACTTGTTAGATGAGCCAGATGTTCCGCAGGTGCTTAGTGATGGTAGCTGCTCCTTTCTATTGACTGATGAAGACATTCAACTTGTCAGTGCTGCATTTCCCAAGGAAGCAAAAAGGTTTCAGGAAGAACAGGTGGGCATTGTCTGCTTTCTTTACTGTAATGTTAAAATATGCATGACACTTTTTCTTGTAGAAATATTTGTCCTGTAAATGTTTCAGCATTGAATTTATTACCTAATACATAGATCGAGTGTGCAGTCTTTTATGTGATTTTTACAGAAGAAACTACCTTGCTATACCTGAGAGTTAAACCTGTACTGACCGAAGAACAACCTTGCAATATTCTGTTGGCTTCAGCTAACATATCTTCCTCATTGCTGCAGAGGCTGAAAGAAGCAAAATCAAGAGCACGAAAATCCAAATCGAAGTTAGCAAATAGCACGTTTGAAACACCTGACGGTCCAAGGCCTAGTGGAGTTCAGCGTAGTATCAAGGAATTCTACCGCTCGACAAAAGGGCCAAGTATTGAATCCGGGAAGCAGCCGGTTGGAGAAAGTTCGACAGCCAAGGCAGGCTCAAGAAAATCCTCAGATACAAACCTTGACCAGAACCAACCCCAGTCTATTCGACGACGACTCCAATTCGACTAACTGGACTGCCTTTGGTCGTCCTGCCACTGTTGTACATGTCCCAGTAGATGTCTTTAACCCTTTTGCTAGTCGTAAATTATGCGGCCCCTTTTGTATAGGAAACAAATTATGTCCTAACCTATCCGATAGAATGGATCAGATTTATGCGGCCCCTTTTGTATAGGAGTTGTTGCTTTGTGCCACTTCAGGGCTCAGCTAAAGTTTTATGTCCCTCTACTACTTGCTCAAGTCTGATTGCCTGGCACACATAGTAAGAGGATGATGATCCTGCAAGTCTATGCTGTATCTTTTAATCCTTGTTTGATGAATAAAAGAAGCCCCATCTGATGTCCAGAGTACATTAGACTGGGTAAGCCGAGTCTCTGAAACTACAAGATTGTCGTATTCACGCGTGATGAATTTTTGCTCCTCTCCATGCCATGCACTGGAATTACTGCTGAATGGGAGCCTTGACCGTGGCACAGTTCTGCCTAGAGATTGATTGGCTATTTTTTTTATAAAAAAATTCCTCGCGTGCAAGACCTCTTTTTTCCCTCACTTGACCAAGTAACTCGGATAGCACCTGACGCCTGTTATCTGTTAACCCAAGTCATAGTAAAGAATAGATCGTTCTACTTCACCTCAAAGATCAACATGTTAATTTTGTTTTTCCTTTTTGCGTAAACACGAAGGTTTTGACTCTCTTACTGATGAAGCTTATGGGCACATCACGACTTGCAGCGTGACTAGCCTGATGCAGGCTGAAGCCTGAACAACGTAGCACTCTGTGGTTGATTGGGAGTTGAGCTGACAGATAGAAGAAAAAAAAAGGACAGAGATCTCTTTTTCAACAAGTCTTCCCTTTCGACAGGAGTTTTTTTTTTTTTTTTTGATAACAAGTAACTTTATTCATTCAAGAACAGGTTACAGATACTAGGGACATTGGTCCCCAGTTTTGAGCTTGCAAAGTTTGCAAGGTAGGGCATGCATCTTGGTGTCCTAAATGATTACAATTGAGATCGATGCTATAATTTTGTGCTGTAGAATAAGCTCTTCTCGCCAAACTATGAGCCGTTCTGTTATAATTTCTATTGATCTTCAGGACTTGGTAAGAACGATGACTCGTGTTATCCTTGAATTGGTATATCAAAGGTCTTAATCTCCAATGTCCTGGTTGTTGTCTGAAGTCATCTTGTAGGAGGGTGGTGACAAGCACCTGGCAGTCAGAGATTCTGTTGGTGTTCTGAAAATTCAGTGTCTTCACCACTTGAGAAGCAATGAGTATTGCTTGAGCCTCAGCATGTAGTGGATCTCTGATCGCCTCTGCCATCGCCTGAATTGAGATGATCGATGTAATGGGCGATTGAGTATCATGTATGAAAATACCAAAGCCTGCTCTCCTTGGTTGATGATGAGTAGTTTCAGCAGCAATTGTTGCATCTATGTAGATTCTGGGTCCTGAGAGAAGTATCTGTTGTCTTGGCTGTGGATTGTTCAAAGTAGTTCCAATCCTGTTGTGGCCAGTGCCGGGGTGAGGTGCATTGTTTCCCTGTCCAGCAGGTGATGTCACATTTTCATGTGGTGCTTGATTGGCGTCACTTATGGCCGCAGGAGGAGTCTGTGGGAGCCCTGTCGACGAAGGACCATGTGCTCCTTGCTGAGGAGGCCGGCCTTGCGTTTCTTCCATTCCAGAGCAGAGGGAGTGCTGGTGCTTGATGACCGCCTTAGTTGCTCCAATTACCTGCAAAACAGACCAGATGCGCCTATCGAAACGGCGATCATTTCTTGCTTTCCAAATGTGCCAGAGAGTAGTGAGCACTTCTTGGATTTTGTCCTGTGTCGAAGTTGGCGGAATAAGATGGGCCATCTGAGTCTGTACGCCTTGAGGGCCTGTTGGCAGAGCATCCGGTCTGATGGGAGGATCACCTGCAAATCAGACGAAAAGGTGAGCATCTGTTTCTGTGATCTTGAGTTTGATTAGGAGTTGAACAGAGTCGCATTTTCTCTGCTCCTGTGTGAAGAGAACTCGAGAATTTGCGACGAAAACTGCCTTTTTGAGTCGCTGCTACACACGGCAAGTGCCCGCCGGGGTGAGAAAGATCACGGACTCTTGGGCCCGCCGCGTTGGGAATGGGAGACGGACATGTTCAGACCTGACCCAACTGCAGATGTCAACCTGAAGGGAGCTTTTCCGGTGGAGACTGGAAATGAGGACGCATCACTTTCTCCAGAAGCCAATATAATCAGGTTTACTAGTAATTCACAAGCGAGTCATGTTTGACCTGGAACATCATCTATCGCTTTCTCTCTCGTCCCGTTACAATTACAACTCGTGCCATATTAGACTTGCAACTGCAGAGTCGGTGGGGCAAGCAGCTTGAGGTTTCGGAGACCAGTCATGTTTCCAATGCTTTTCCAAACGATCCACTTGTTGGTTGCATGGTACTGATGTTGGTGACCCGTCCCACTTTGACAATGAATCGGAACAGGGATTCAGCGGGGCGGGGAGGTGGGAACGACGACAAGAGCTACCTTTTCAGGGGAGGCTATCTCCAGTCAAGCAAGTACTAGTAGTAGACAAGTTACCGGCCGGACATAGCGAGTTGTTGGCCTCGCTCCTCTGCTCGCCGCTCGCTTCGCTCCGTTGAGCAAGTTGTAGAGAATGATGTCGTTAGTTCCGATCCGCTGAGCAAGTTTTGGAACGTTCGTTCGCGCCGATGAACTGTTGTTGGACAGGGTCATCTTCGGAACCTAGCATCGGCTTGGTGGCTGACATGATCAGACATCTTGGGTTGGATTAGCTGAATCAAGCGAACTTTAAACACTGTAGTTAATTGGTTCACACTCGAAGAGAATTCAGGTTTATCTTTACTTTCAGATATACGTAAAATACTTTGTAGTTCAAAGCATACGGACTGACACCGATATTTGTTGGGCTGACCGGCGTCCTCGGCGGTGCTATTGTCAACCTGAAGAGTCAAGAGAGCAGATCGTATAATCGACAAATGTTCCTTCTTTTCGGTCTACGCACAAAGCGTAGAGTACTACTATGTGCCTCGTTCGGTGCATAATTGGAATAAAGTAGAGTACTACTATGTGCCTCGTTCGGTGCATAATTCAGTTCCGTTCCGTTCATGTACTGTTTATCTCAGGTGTTTCAGCTTACTGTTTTGTGAACCTGAGATTTATTTTCCTGGATCTTCTGCTCGAACCGGTTATACTACAATTCGAAACAGCCCAAGTTCTTGATGAGTGACAGAGTGAGTCAAATGGAGGGAGTGAAAAACATTGACATTTGACTCTGTAAAATTGACCACCCTGATAAAAAACAAGGTCAACCGAAATCCTGAACAAGGTCAATGCAGCTTTCTAATACTTGGAGGAGTAGTGAAGCAAAGGACAAAGATTAATGTTATTCCTCATCAGTTCTATGAGGGAAATACTGTTGAAAATATAAGCACTTTCAGTTTTAATTTAATCCAGAAATAAATCATAAACATGATATACAGATTGCTAAATAAATTAGACAAGTCTACGTAAGATCTAGACATATCTAATAAGCGAGGAGAAGATGAACACATCTACCATACTATCCATAACTATCATGCAGAGATATAACGCAAAGGCTAGTATGGAAGACATAATACAAGTAGAAGTTACGTACGTTTCCGGCCTGACGGAGTAGAGGAGTTGACGACGACGTTCAGCAGCGTCACGGCGAAAACAGCGACGTGCTTGGCTCACGCGGCGGGGAAGACGCGCCGTGGTGGAAGCGATCGAGCGAGTCGCGCGGAGCGCTTCCCAAAAACCTTATTCGCCTTCTCCGGTGCAGGATCGCCGAAGGCGCTGGTTCCGGAGACCTGCTCTCCCGTTCGACGGTGCACGCCGACGATCGGGATGGAGTAGTCTTGGCGGCGCAGCAGCAAGAGAGGCTAAAACCCTAGGTGAGTTCGAGATGTCTTTTCTGCGGCGGCGCCCGTACGTTTATATAGGAGAGACCGCTAGGGTTAGGCGAACCTAAAACCGAGTCGGTTTCCAAAACAGAAACGTATTGAACTCGCAGCAAAAATAAAGTGCAAAAGGAAGCCGCGCCACCGCAAGGCAAGGGGTCGGATTTTGGCGGACCATTCACGCGAGGTGATGCGCGGCCGCGCCTCTTCGCCCGGCCGAGGCCGAGGCCGAGGCGAGCGACTCTTTCTCACACTTGCAAGGAAGGCAAGAGCATCCAAGTTTATAAGTTGGTCTCCCTCCACCTCCACTAGCAATGTGGTACTAAACATTGCACTCCCACCATCCCTCATGGGCCTTTGAGATTTTCTAGGAATTATAGAAATCATTAATGGGCTTTGGCCCAATAATTCCATCAATCCCCCACCGGATCTCAAAGTCCCAACAAGACTTTGCCTCATCCTACTACTGTTCAATATACCAGGTGTTTCAGTGGAGACTGTTAAGTTGAACTTCCACCTAGAACAATAAGCTATACTCGTTTACGACTTGAACAATGGACTATGCCTTGAATTGCAAGTCTTGTGCAAACAAGCTTTACTTAGAGTCACGACTAGTACTCGGACCTCCGATGAGGCTACTCCGCGGGTGGAGCATATAGGTCGTACTCCGCGGTCTTTCATGAGCTTAATAGAGATCACCCAAATCTCACAGATCGCGACCTTACAACAGTCGGGCTCATATAGGTGTATTCTTTCAAGAATGCTCTGCAGATAGCATCTTCGCTAATTAAAGCCAATAGAATGCATTAAGGCATTCGCCAACCTCGCCATGCAGTGTTGAGAGTATTGCATCATTACTCGAGAAGGTTTAAAAGGATACTCTCTAGCCGACCAATAGCTTGTTCTTCCCAGTGTCCTACTTCACGGGATCCCGATCACATAGGTTGGGTTACCACTATGGAATAGCTCAAATGGGTCTCATACCCATCTCCTTTGATGCATTGTCTATCACATTACGTGACAGCCCCTTAGTAAACCGATCTCGCAGGTTTCTATCGGTTGATATGTAATCCACCGATATTACTCCGGAGTTTCTCATTTTCCTGACGGACTTTAAACGTCTCTTAATATGTCTTGATGACTTTATATTGTCCTTTGAACTGTTCACTTTGACTATCACAGTTTGATTGTCACAGTTCATCGATATTGCCAGCACTCGGTTTCTCGACAATAGGTAAGTCCATCAAGAGCTCATGTAGCCAATCGGCCTCAACCGTGGTCTGTATCAAGCGTGGTAAGCTCGCTTCCATGGTAGACCTCGTTAAGATAGTCTCGTTTACATGATCTCCATGAAACAGTAGCACCACCAAGAGTGAAAACATATCCGCTCGTGGCATACAACTCATCGAGCATCGGATATCCAATTGGAGTCACTATATCCCTCTAGTACTGCAGGAAACCCGAATAATGAATTCCATAACCCGCCGTACCTACTAGGTAGTGCATTACTCGCTCAAGCGCACGCCAATGATCATCTCCCGGATTAGAAGTAAACCGACTCAATTTGCTCACAAGCAAAAGAGATGTCGAGCCTGGTAGCACTAGCCAAGTACATAAGTGATCCAATGATCCGAGAATATCTCAATTGGTCTCTACGAATTCTTTTATTCTTCCGAAGGATCAAGCTAGGATCATAAGGAGTTGGAGAAGGTTTGTTGTCCTTGTAGTCGAAGCGACTCAAGCATCTTTTCCACATAATGAGATTGCGTTAAAGTAATCCCATTCCCTCCTTTGATTAGCTTAATGTTTAAAATAACATCGGGCTCACCCAAATCCTTCATATCAAAACTTTGGAACAGAAAAGACTTGACCTCATTAATCACGTCAAGGTTTGTCCCAAAGATTAGTATGTCATCCACATACAAGCACAACATAACTCCCTCACCCCACCATGGCGGTAGTACACACATCTATCAGCCTCATTGACCGAAAAGCCTCGCTGATATGAGTGTAGAGTCGAATTTCTCATGCCACTCGCTTAGGTGCTTGTTTTAGACCGTATAAAGATTTCACCAACTTACACACCTTGTCTTCTTGACCCTTCACTACAAAACCATCTCGGCTGATCCATATAGATCTCCTCATCCAACTCTCCATTAAGAAAAGCTGTCTTAACGTCCATCCGATGAACGAGAAGACCATGAGAGGCAGCCAGAGCAAGTAGTACGCGTATGGTGGTCAATCTCGCAACAGGTGAGTAAGTGTCAAAGAAATCTTCACCTTCTTTCTCGGGTATAACCCTTAGCCACAAGCCGAGCCTTGTATTTGTCAATAGTACCATCGAGGCCTAAGCTTCTTCTTGAACACCCACTTGCAACCCACGGGTTTGCACCCATATGGTCGATCAACTACCTCCCATGTTCCATTAGAAAGAATAGAGTGCATCTCACTCAGTACAGCCTTCTTTCCAATCATCTCGCATCGGGTGATGCATATGCCTCAACAATGGTTCTCGGAAGTATCATCCACAAGATAGACAAGTGAAATCATCACCAAAAGATTTTTCAATCCTTTGTCTCTTGCTCCGTCTAGGAGCTTCACTATATATCTCCTCGTTAATTGGTTCAAGTGTTTGTTCGAGCATGATCGTAAAGCACGACGGGTTCAGGAGTATTTTCAGTAATCACATCGGTAGATAATCTAGACATGCTATATGAATCTTTCATAGGAAATATGTTCTCAAAGAAAGTAACATCACGAGACTCCATTAAAGTATTAACATGAATATCGGGCACCTCCGATTTCACTACTAAAAATCTATAGGCAATGCTATTATGAGCATATCCAAGAAAAACACAATCCACGGTTTTAGGTCCCAACTTACGTTTCTTGTTTATTGGCACATTAACCTTGGCCAAACAACCCCAAGTACGTAAGTAAGACAACGATGGTTTTCTCCCAATCCATTCCTCATATGGCGTTTTCTCCTTATTCTTCATGGGAACTCTATTTAGGACATGACATGATGTCAATAAAGCCTCCCCCACCATGCCTTAGATAATCCCGCAGTTGTCTAACATGGAGTTAACCAAGTCGACCAAAGTGCGGTTCTTTCTTTCGGCAACCCCGTTTGATTGGGGCGAATAGGGAGGCGTCCTCTCATGAATAATACCGTGTTCCGCACAAAATAAGTCGAAATCATTAGAGAAATATTCACCACCACGATCGGACCTAATTCTTTTGATCTTTTTCTCTAGTTGAGTTTCAACTTCAGCCTTGTCGATTTTAAAGTAGTTTAGAGCCTCATCTTTCGTTTTTAACAAATACACATAGCAATATCTAGTCGCATCATCAATCAACGTCATGAAGTATCTTTTTTCACCTTCCGTCAATATACCATTCATTTCGCAAAGATCTGAATGTATAAGTTCTAGTGGTGCCAAGTGTCTCTCCTCGGCAGCCTTGTGAGGTTTTCGAGGTTGCTTAGATTGCACACAAGTATGGCACTTAGAACCTTTGACAATGGAAAAATTTGGAATTAAATTCAAGCTGGAAAGTCGAGACATAGAACCAAAATTCAGATGACATAAACGTGAATGCCAAACATTTGCATCACTCTCATTAACACCATCACAAATATAGTTCACCGATTTATTGCAAAAATCTGAAAGGGAAAAACGGAACAAGCCTCCGCACACATAGCCTTTACCAATAAATTGTCCACTCTTACACACGACAACTTTATTCGACTCGAGCACTACCTTAAAACCATCCCTACATAAAAGAGAGCCACTAACGAGATTCTTCTTGATAGAAGGGACATGCTTGCACGTTCTTCAATTAGACAATCTTTTCCAAAGTAAACTTCAGCTCGACCGTGCCAACACTATGAACAGAAGCATGTGACCCATCTCTCATCGGGACGGAAGAATCCCGGGCGACCCGGTAAAAAGAAAACAGAGAAGCATCAGCACACACATGAACATTTGCACCGAGTATCAAGCCACCAACTTGTAGATTGAAATACTGAAAATACAGACGGTAAATTACCGTACCCGGTAGTGTCAACACTGGTCACCATGTTCGCAGACTTCGTCGATGAGGCTTCCTCCCTTGCGCTGCGGACACTTCTTTGTCCAATGCTCGGTGGAGCCGCAAACGAAGCATCCCTCGTTCTCCTTGTTCTTTTTCTTCTTGAAGGTAGTGGTCCGCTTAGGCTTATTGTGCTTGCCCTTGCCCTTGCCACCATTGCCATGAGACGACCGTGGTTGGTGTACCATGTTAGCATTGGTCCGACCCTCAACAGCTTTAGCTCTCCCATCCTTGGCCCGAGCTTTCTCCTCAATATCAAGAGACGCGATCAAATCTGAAACAGAAATGTCGATCCTCTTGTGCTTGAGAGAAGTGGCGAAATCCCTTCATGAAGGAGGCAATTTGGCAATGATGCCCCGACCACAAACTTGTCGGGTAAGGTGATCTTAAGCATGTCGAGTTCCTTGACCGGACATCGTATTTCATGAGCTCGTGCGACTACGATTTGCCTTCGGCCATCTTATAGTCATGGTACTGCTCCATGATATACAACTCGGTGTCGACATCGGAACCACCATAGTCGGCGCAGAGAGCATCCCACAACTCTTTAGCGTCGGTGTGATGGATGTACACATCTTGCGGATGATCCGCAAGATTTCCAATCACGACGTCCACAAATAGAGTATTGGCTTCCTTGTACCGATTCTCCTCTTCATGAGAAAGAGTACCTTCAGGTTTGCCTTTGGATGCCTCAAACACTTTCATGGCGTTAAGCCACGGAGTGACTTTCACTTGCCATCTCTTGAAGTGCACACCGGTAAAACGTTCCGGCCTCGGTGCCTCCACAAATCCAGCCATAAAACTAAAGTGCCTATAATAAGGTTTTTGGATTGTTGGAAATATAAGCACTTTCAGTTTTAATTTAATTCAGAAATAAATCATAAACATGATATACAGATTGCTAAATAAATTAGACAAGTCTACGCAAGATCTAGACATATCTAATAAGCGGGAGAAGATGAACACATCTACCATACTATCCATAACTATCATACGAGAGATAGAACGCAAAGGCTAGTATGGAAGACATAATACAAGTAGAAGTTACGTACGTTTCCGGCCTGACGGAGTAGAGGAGTTGACGACGACGTTCGAGCAGCGTCACGGCGAAAACAGCGACGTGCTTGGCGAGCGCAGCGAGCAAGACGAGCGCCGTACGTTTATATAGGCCGAGGCGAGGCGAGCAAGCGAGCGCGCGCGTGTGGTCTTCCTTCTCTCTTTCTCACACTTACAAGGAAGGCAAGAGCATCCAAGTTTATAAGTTGGTCTCCCTCCACCTCCACTAGCAATGTGAGTACTAAACATTGCACTCCCACCATCCCTCATGGGCCTTTGAGATTTTCTAGGAATTATAGAAATCATTAATGGGCTTTAGCCCAATAATTCCATCAAATACATGCTTGAACTTGTTTTCCCTCGAACATAGGCCAGTCTGTTTTCCTGCTGGATCGGTCACACACCAATTAGGACAAAACTAAGCTAAGGAAATGGCTGGGCAATATACAACGACCACAGCCTTTGAGCTTTCACCGTGGACGCAAAAGGAAAGAGAAACGCGAGGATTTCTACCTCTGAGAACTGCAAAAACCTGCTGCCTATCAGATGCACTCGGTCATGGATATTCGCCACGAACTGTGCGCTCATGAACCATTTAGTAGCTCCACAACGCCATCTCCGCGCCGCAGGACTCGCCGTCGTCCCATGACGGGGCGGTGGCCGGCGGCTCGACGAGCAGCCCCTGCGCCAAGCTCGCGTAGTAAGACTCCACGTCGTCCATGCCTCCGAACCTGAACCCGTCATCGATCCGGAACTCGAAGACGGCGTCGCTCATCCACGGCGCGGCCGGCGAGCCAGCAATAGCCTCCACCTCCACCGGAGCCGTGGGCGACGAGCCACAGCTGCCATCGTCGTGAGCCGTCCTGGCCGATCGCCTCCTCGTCAAGGCCTCGACGGCGCGTGCGACGGCGCCCCTGAGCTCCCGCGCGCCGGACATGGCCGCCGGCGCGGGCATGAGCGGCGGGAGCAGCCACGCGGAGTCGGCGAAGTTGAGGCAGGCGCCCGCGCCGGCGATGGCGAGCATGGCGGCGTCGTGCGCGCGCGCGGCGGCCTCGGCGGTTTCGAACGTGCCCAGCCAGAGCCGGCAGCCGCGGCGCCCGGGAACGCGCACCTCGCAGACCCACCGCCCGGCATTGCCGCGCCGCCGCACGCCGCGGAACACCGGGTGCCGCGTCTCCCGGAACTTGGTCCGGCCCGCGGGCTTCTTGGGCGGCGCCGACAACACCGTCATGTACCCCGCCTCCTCCTTGTCCATCGCTGACTCCGGCGGTGGATTTGCGGGCTCGGCTGCTGGAGCTGGGTGAGAACGGAGGAAGGCGGCGGGAAAGCATATATAGGTACCTCCGCGTGAGCCTGGTCAATGCCGCGAGGGGTGCCTAGCTGGAAATGGAAAGGGGCCAGCGTGGCGCGTGCGTGTACGTCGGCTGGGTCAGACACTGAGGGGCCCGCGTTAAGCAACCGCCAGGTCGTCAGTCGCCACTAGCAGCAGCTCCTGCTCTCTGTGTTTACTTGTCAAACTCCAGTCTCCTGCTGCACGGATCAAAGGATGCGGTGGATCGTGCTTGGGCGGCTCCTGAGGCGACCAAGTTGCTGCTGACTTCGTTTCTCTTCTTGTGCTTACACCGATCTGTGTTGACTAAAATATTGAGGCTCAGGTGAGATGACCATCTTATATGTCAACGCCAAATCCAATTCTAGAGTCAGAGTGACGTTTTCCATGAGCTAAGATGCCTACATCATTTTCGCACATGCTTAAATTTGGGTGCTGAAACCAGAGGGACAGTCAATTTGTCTGCAATTCTTAATAGTATTGACAATTTCTTTTTAGTAGTACAAGACGTTACCGAAAAAGCTTCTCTGCGACCGGTCACACAGACGCGCTAGGTCCGCGTTTGAGCGCGACCAGTTGTGGCAGTGTCAGAAGGCGGAGGCGCCGTCGCATCGCGGATTGGCGGTGATAACACCGGCAGGGTTAGTGTTTCAGGTTTGGTCGGGGTTGTGAAGGAGCAAGTCGACGACAACCATGGAATTAGGGTTTGGGGGAGGTGATCGGTCCGATGATGGGAAGCGGCGAGGCAGCAGGGGCGCCGTCTCGGCCACGAAAGGTTTGCAAGGGAGAGAGAGGTTGAAGATAATAGCCACGTGGCACGTAACACGTTAGCACGGTCGTACCCCCTGTAGCTCACGATGAGCTAGCAGAGTGCTTTACTAGCAACTACTGTCCGTAACGCCTTAAATGAAAATTGGTCAAGTTGGGGACGTGTTTTAACTGAAATAAAAAATCATTTGCTTCTGGATAAGCAAATATTGGAAATTGTCTGGGAAGGAAAAAGTAGTGCTACTAGGAAAGAGGCAGCGAGACGGCTACTGTCATCACCGCGTAGCAGTTGGAAGCGAGTTCAGCAGCGGCCGCTTCCCCGTCTCAGTCCCAGTGAAGCGACAGCTCGAGCAGCATTGGGTTTTGACGGGAGATCAAGTGGGCGTAGAATATTCAAACCACCGAGTGGATTCAATCAGCTGGGCCCATGACCAGACTTGGGCCCCGTTCGTTTCACACTCTAAAATTTAGATACTTGTCACATCAAAGAGAATCTTACTTATTTAGTAGATCTTTTATTAATTTAATAACAAAACCTATGTCGCGACCCCTCTAATTTGCGAGACGAATCTAATAATCCTAATTAATCTATGTTTTGCTACAGTAATGCTACAGTAAACATCTTCTAATAACACTATAATTACCCTCGTTGGATTCGTCTCGTGAATTAGATAGGGAGTCTGCAATTAGTTTCGAGATTGAGACTTTATTTAAGACTCCAAAATAATAAAATTCTCTTTGATTTGACCCTCTAAAAATTAGATAGGGAGAAACGAACAGGCCCGGTCCAGAGGACCAGCCACATCTTCTGGATTACCCATCCACACGCATAGGAGTAGCTACCTGGACCACCTCTCGGTGAAAGTTACCGCTTCTGGTTGCCCGGCCTTGATTGTCCATTGTCACGCATGATGGGACCATCGAGTGCTATTGTGGGAATCATTTTACTTTATAATTTGGAGAACAGTCCAGAGCCACTCACTGTTTTTCATTGAGAAGTGGCCTTTCTTCGTGGTGTCATTTTCCCTGTTCGCTTTTACCGCTAAAAAAAGCTGCATATACCTCCGTGTTGTCGGAGCTCGAAAGACAGGAATTGCGGTCGAGAACAAGTGGAAACAAGCGAGCATATCAGTCGAAAACTACCATCTGCTGAAGCTCAAGTTAATTGATCGGTACTTGACATTTTGTTACAGAGTCAAAACAGAGTACAAATCGGGGGATCCTCATTCTGAACTAGTGGTCACTCCATCCATTGAACAAAAACAAACTAGTGGTAACTCCAGAGCGCGACGTCAGCTGCGGCGTCACCGCAGTCGCCATGTTCCCAGGCGGCCGGAGGCGGCGGCTCCATGAGCAGACCTTCCGCGAGGTTCGCGTAGTACAGGTCCAAGTCCAAATCCATGTCCCCGAACCAGTTGGTCTCGAACACGCTGCCGCCGTCAAGTGCTGCCGCCGGCTCGTCGGCCTTCACTGCCACATTATAATCGTCCGCCGGCGCCGTCGCGTGGAAGCATGAGGCGGAAATGTCGAGCACCGATGGCGGCTCGATCGAGACGCTGGAGGTCACCTCGTCGACGGCCCCGGCGGCGCCGGTGCCGGCCTCGCCGCGCTGGAACTCCGCGACGGCCTCCACGGCGGCGCGGCGGACGTCGGCCAGGTCGGTGCCGAACAGGCGCGGCACCGGGAGCAGCCACGCCGAGTCCGGGAAGTTGAGGCACGCCGGCGACGCGGGGCGCCCGCCGCCGAGCGCGAGCATGGCCGCGTCGTGCGCGCGCGCCGCCGCCTCGGCGGTCACGTAGGTGCCGAGCCAGAGCCGGCTGCCGCGGCGCCCGGGACGCGCACCTCGCACACCCACCGGCCGGCGGTGCCCCGGCGGCGGACGCCGCGGAACACCGGGTGGCGCGTCTCCCGGAACTTGGTGCGCCCCGCGGGCGCTTCTTCGCCGGCTGCGGGGACGAGGACCAGCTGGCCGCCTTGTTGGTGATCTCTGAGGACGACGAGCCTGAGGAGGACGAGGAGCTCGAGTGCTCGACGCGGGCCATGTCCATGGCGGCGCTGCTCGCTGGTGTAGTTTCTTGGTGATTTGATCTGGTTGCGATGGGAGAGTGGAGTGAGCTGCTTGCTTGAGCTTGGGCTGGAGCCAGGAGCTTGAGTGAGTGTCGCTGTGGAGTGTGATTTCGTTAGCGGCGTATTTATAGTTATGGCTTTGCGACGTTGGAAGTGTGTTCAGACGCGGAGAATGCATTGCCAGGATACAGCTGGGGCCAACAGATTCTGGGGACTAAAAAACATGTTTAGCCGGGCGTGTGGGGGCTAAGCAAAAGCCGCTCGACAGTGGTGCTTGCGGTATCCATGACAGGGCCCACCTCACCAGCTCCTTGCGGACTCTGGAAGCTACTAGAGTGACACTGATGGCTGTTGCTAAGATTCTAAGTAATCTTAAACGGAAACAGACTACGAACATTCCATCAGTAACTTTCCCTTAATCAAGACAATCATTTCTTTAATCATATCCAACCTTAATGCCACATAGCCTTAATTTACAAAAACCCGATCATGTTAATTTTTTGAGACATCATATTTTATCGATCCCATTTTTATCTGTGATGTTAAATCAATGTTTACATATATATTTTATAATTTAATTATAAACTAGTACACAATAAAACATCATAATTATTGTAAATTACATTTATAGAAATATTTGTTTCATTTTTAAAAGGGGGTGAAGGTCATATTGTCCAGAAGTTTACAATTACTTCACAACTAGAAACGATAAGATCATCGGTTTCTACAAATTTAATTATGAACCTCTAAACGGATTTTGTTACATACTCCCTCCGTTCATTATTACATGTCATTTTTTATAACCGGCATAATATATTAAATAAAGCACGAGTACGAGGATTTGATATTTACATCTCAAAGTAGATATTTGCGGCGACATTGCTGCTACATGATTGCAAGTGACCGTCTTTGGTGTCGAACTAAACCAACGGGGAAGCAAACCCTCGGAGGATTGGGTTTATTCTCTACGAGCTAGCATACGGGTGGTGCTGCCGTCGAGAACGCTCGGGTCTCGACGCCGTGACTGTCGAATAACCACGACGACAACACCGGGGGTCCTCCTTTGTGAACACCGATAGAACAGGATGGCGTTCTCGCATCCGGCTGACCGGAACTGTCACTTGAGGATTGATTGCTTGGAGCCGTAGATCCGTAGTAGCCTTCACCGGACTCCGACATGTGAGCGTATGGGTATCCGTGTTGAATCCGGGCCTCAACGACCACGGCCGAGAGAAGAGGGAGCCGCTCACGAGTTACCCGAACACGGACAACATCATCGCCACAAGCGTAACACCAATTCGGTAGAGGAACAAACAAACGAGTACCTTTGCTTCGTCCGTCGAGCATCCAAATAGTACAACCGTGAAAAACGAGTGCTTGTCGACAATCCAACCACGGGCCCGAGCTCCGGCGGAAGAGCTCGAGCTATGGCCCGGCTAGGAGAGGTCAAGCCCGGACGAAGCCGGGCCCTACGGGCCAAGAACGGACCCGGGGTCGGTGGAGCCCACGGCCTCCGTTCACTCTAGGCGGCCTGCCTCCGAGGCGCCGGGCGCGGTGGTGAGGCCGCGGGGGTCGGCCGCGGCGGCGGCGAGGCGGCCGGCAAAGCCGGCTTGATCGAATGCCTCGCAAGGCCGGCGAAGGGCACGAGCGGTGGATCCGGTTTGCCCGGATCCGGCGGTGGATGGGAGAAAATGGTGGGGAGATCCCGGCATGGCGGCGAGATGGGGGCAAGGTAAAGATCCCTCCGGTCGATGGAATGGCGGAACCACGGCGGAAACCATGGAAGAGGGATGGAGAGGAGCTTGGGCGGAGGGGTAGTGGGGGAGGGGGAAGAGTGGGAAGCTCCTAAAGCGAGTTTATTGAAGCTCACCTCCGGCTCCGGTGGGGCGCCACACCACCGAAGGCTGCCGGCGACGAGGAGGACTTCGAGTGCGGCGGCGATGGCGACACTGGGGAGGGAGGGAGGAACGGCGGCGGCGCTTGGCCCAACACATAGACACGAGGACGACTACACCTAAGGCTACTACTACTAATAGATCTAGTGGAGGGGGGCTTCCCTCTCCATCTCACCGCCGGCGAGCTAGCCGGAGGGAGGGAAGGGGGCCCGAGCGGGGCGGCGGCGGAGGGGCTCTCGGAGGCGGCTAGGGTTTCGTCCCGGAGAGAAAGACCGACCCCTAGGATGCAAAAGCGTGTCTGCGCGGGTTTGGTTTACTCCGCATTACATGTCATTTTAGAGTTGGGCACGAGGAATTAAGGAGAAGTAAAAAATGTGGGTGCATCGAGATGAGGAGGAGAGAGATGCGAGATAGAGGTGTAGTAGAAAGAGGGAAAGGTATATTGAGAAGCGAGAATGACATGTAATTGGAGAAAAGTGAGGATTGTTAGACTGACATGTACTCCCTCCATACTTAAATTAGATGTCGTTTAGGACATGATTTACAATACCAAGACGTGATTTATTAGGAGATAGTTTTCTTTGTCTACCCATATTAAATAGCTTCTTGGAACTCTCCTATACGATGAGTGTGCGTCTACTTGAGTGGTTAGCTCGGTGGGCCTCAATATATCCAGTTGAGAAAACAATGGCGGGACGACATCTATTTGTAAAATGTAACACCGACCTAGAACGGCATGTAATAGGAGTATGGAGGGAGTATGTAAATAGCTCAAATGGGGGTTGTGGGGGGGGGGGGGGCTATGCCCCTAACTCGGTTGTTCTCATCCACGACATAACTATCAATAATAACATTATGCTACTTGCATTGAAGTTGTTTCTCTGTTTTGATTTTAACAAAGATAGAATTTGAGCCACTAACTATTGTGAGACTTCATGTGTACGATTCAAAACCCGATCCACCTCTTACTTTTGAATTTAGTTTGGCTTACTTCTTCACTAGATATACATCCAATTAATCAACTTTATTTATCCATTACCATTTGTAATGATTAACAATTCATATAACAGATTTTCCAAGTGGTTTAAACACGTACTCCCTCCGTTCATTATTACATGTCGTTTTAGAGTTGGGCACGGGAATTAAGGAGAAGTAAAAAGGCGAGTGCACTGAAAATCGGAGAGAGAGATAGAGATAGAGGTGTAGTGGAAAGAGGGAATATTGCATTGGGAAGAGGAAAAGATGTGTTGGGAATCGAGAATGACATGTAATTGGAGAAAAGTGAGGAATGCTAGAATGACATGTAAATATGAACGGAAGGAGTAATTGATAGGCGATATATGCAACATACCATGAATATTTAATTAAGGTGGCTATAGAGATTGAGTGATTGATAGTCACAATGGTGAAGGTAAATTAATATTAAATCCGTGAATTATCCGATTAATTTAAAGTGTCCGATCGGTGAGAATGTCCGACTCCGCCCTTGAAAATAGGGAAGGGGATGTGGTGTTTCGGAGGAGACATTAGCTTGTGTGATGATATGTCATGAGCGAGAGGAATCTAGATGCAAAATCGAGGTAGAGGCATATACACTTTAGAGGAACCAACAATTGATGATGCACCATGGGCCAATTAGCCTAAGCAACAAATGCTAATAACAAATTTATGATATATCAATATTTTCTAGATCTCTTAAGCATTTGATTCGAGTTTTAGAAGTAATATAAAGTAAATTCACTTGTACATTGTGCTATAGATACATGTGGGTTGTGCTCAAATATCACATTCTTTTTCTTAGAAAAAAATACTATCTCTTAAGCCTAGTTGTGGCTCTAGCGGTGGGAACAAAATACAAAAAATATTTGGTCAGTAAGATATATAGACAAAGATGTGATAATATACTAGAGGATGCGGATCAAATTATTCAGAGTTTACAAACGTTCAATAATAATAAGACATAGATTTGGTTGATTTTTTTATTGAAAATATAGACGGTTCAAATAAAATAACGGGTTCAGTTTCGAACAAACAGGATTACAGCACGAGGAACATATCGCTAATAAACAGCTGGAAGATATTACTACTTCAGTAGTAACCCACCCACATGCCGAAATTGATAAACCATGGGCACTGTCTCATCGAGGGATTCTGAAAGAATAAACCTGCGACAGCCGGATCCAGCCCGCAAGCGGCAGGTGATTCCGATTTCCGCACCTCTTCCTCCTGCTGCCTCCCAGAGTCCCAGGGACCAGCTACGCGAGCACGACGTCGATTGGACAGTGGCCGATGGCGACGACGCGGACGCGGTGACGGCGCGCCCCTCCTCTCCCACTCCCACCCACGCCCCCGCCGCGGAAAAAATATATGGGGCCCGGCCCGGCTGATCTTTTCTCGACGGGGACGGCGCCCTTGTTTATTGTTTCCTGTGGCTGCCGTTTTCTTGGCCTTTGGGGTTTCACCGGGGCCGATTTTTTGAGGCGGGAAAGGCAGCTTCCGCGCAGGCTGCTGCTGTTGCCCGATAGCGTAGTCCAGTCCAGCTAGTAGTATCATCACCGTGCTCTGTAAAGGTGAAGCAGGCGTAGGATGTGGGTCTCTCTCTCTCTGTCTGATGGAGACGTTAGCTTGTTTTTTTCTCTGCTCCGCAGTAGATTCGCGGCTACGGATGCATCCAAGCGAGGGTGCACAGATGCGTGTGGACAAGATTTTATAAGCCTAGCCTTATACTCCCTCCGTCCCATTATATTTGGCGATTATAGGAGTGAGCGCGAGAGATTAAGAAAAGTTGGTAAAAGTAGGTGCGTGAAAACGAGAAGGAGAGAGATAGAGATAGAGATGTGTTGAAAAAAGAAAAAGGTCTTCAGGAAGTGAGAACGCCAAACATTTTGGGAAAATTAGATGGTCTTAGAATGCCAAACATTCTAGGACGGAGGGAGTAATATACTACCTCCCCTCCCATTAAAAGAGTCAACTTTTAGACATGGCACTTTGACTCTCGTCTTATTCATAAATTATTTATTTATTTCTAACTTAATTTATTATTAGTGATACTTTAACAATAATGTATTTACTATAGTATTTTATAAATTTTTTGAATAAGACAAGCGAGTTATACATGATATCCGAAAAGTCAAAAACGACATTTTTAATGAGACGGAGGTAGTAGTATTTTTTATAAACAAATAAAGTGTATGAATTTTAATTGTGAACACTAATTTATACTACCAACACCTTTTACGTTTTCAGTCCCTGGGCAAAGATGGGTCAAAAGTGTAAGCATATTCACGACAATACTACTACTATTGGACATCGACGGTTTAACCCACGTCCGTGGCTCTGCTTCTTTCTTCTTTTCATTCAGGGAGCCCTTTCATTCAGAGAAACCAAGCAACTACGCGCAAGATACTTTGGTTATCTCGAAATTGTTAAATAATCTGAGATTGAGATACTATGTTTCATGAATTACTAACACACTAAAATCAATTAGCGCCTCCAAGAGGCAAAGATGGGCATCATTGGTATGTAGGGGCACTTTTCATGTCGGAGGAGACCGTTACATGACCATCAGCATACCGTTATTTTAGTTAGCTTTCCTGTTCATTCGTGACATGCAAAAAAAGTCGACGGTCAACCGCTATTATAACCGGCAAATTCGGAAAAGGGAACTCGCTCGTTTTGAGAATCAGTCAGTGGACAGCCATGCTCTGTTTTCCAATTGTGCTCTCTCATTACCAAAATACTAATCAGTACACTACCAAAATCTGGCTGCTAAGCTTAGCCAAGAGGAAGAAAATGGCAAAAATTCAGAGTAGAACGCGGGCTCTGATCCTAGTAGCTCCACAGTGACACGTCGGCGGCGTGGCCTGCTTCGCCGTCGTCGCCGAGCGCCGCCACGGCGCACGGCGGCTCCATGAGCATCCCCTGCGCCAAGCTCGCGTAGTACAGGTCCCAGCTCATGTCGTTGAACACGTCCATGTCGAACACCGCGTCCTCGGCGACCGGAGAGGAGGAATCTTCTCCGTCGTCAGTGGAGTTGCCGTCGCCGTCGCAACTGCTGGCGGAGGAGGACGGCGTGGCCGAAAGCGCGTCTTCCTCGGCGCTGGCCTCGCGGCGAAGGAACTCCTCGACGGCGTCGGCCACCGCGTGGCGGACCTCGTCGAGGCTGCGGTACGATGCGGGCACCGTGAGGAGCCAGGCGGAGTCGGCGAAGTTGAGGCAGGCGCCGGCGCCGGCGATGGCGAGCATGGCGGCGTCGTGCGCGCGGGCCGCGGCCTCGGCGGTGTCAAACGTGCCGAGCCAGAGCCGGCATCCGCGCCGCCCGGGCACGCGCACCTCGCAGACCCACCGCCCGGCATTGCCGCGCCGCCGCACGCCGCGGAAGACCGGGTGCCGCGTCTCCCGGAACTTGGTTCTTCCCGCCGGCTTCTTGGGCGGCGACGTCCACACGGTCTGGTGGTGCTCGGACGAGGTGGTCGAGCTGCAGGGTGAGCTCGAGTCGGAGCTCATCATCATCTCCTTCTTCATTGGGCACATCTTGTTATGTTTATGGATCAGCTCCGGGTTCCTGAAACTTGGGATGCTTTGGATGCTGCTCGAGTTGTGGGTTGAGTGGCGTTGCTATGGGCATGGTGGATTTGGGGGCGCATATTTATAGAGACGGCTGGCTGGAACAGAGCAGAGTGCAAAGCGCGGCGGGGAGGAAGGAGACAGAGAGGGAGACCCAGCTGGAGATAGCAAGCAAAAGGAAAGGGGGATGCATCTGCCCAAGGCAACTTGATGGCAACTTGCTGCGAGCAGGGGCTTCGAGAGTGACCTGATATTTTCTTCCTTTATTCTTTCTTTATTACAACAGTACGACCACGAGAGCACAAGACCGTGTTGTTTTGCTGCCTCTGCCTTATCGGTTTTCTTGATTTTTTTCTGATTCAATCTCTCTGCTTGATTGCATCCCCCTCCTGGATTCCAGCAGCTGTTTTTTTGCCTGGTTAAGAAAAGAAACGTCACTCTTGCGTCACATGCTTGGTGCGTGCTAGAGAAATTTCTTTTCTGTTTCGAATTTTAGAGCCATACCACAATGCTCGGAACTGTGTCGTGTGGGACTCCTCCACGCTTCTTGTTGGTCGGTGGTCAGCAGTCAACATAACCATGAAAAGTTTTTGCTTGTCGTCTCAGCTGTCCTCCTCCAAAAGAAATTGGAATACAGGGGCGCTTCATATCTGTTATTACGTAAATATATGAATTTTTTACATTTACATAGATAAACACGAAAAAATTCTCTATTCTATTTGCTTAAGAGCATAGAGAATTTCTTTTTGCGTGTAATTGAACTCACTCAAATGGATCGGTCATCAGATTGACGAAAAGAAGCTGAAAATATTTTTGAAAAAAAAAGGAAGGCCATTTTTTTTTTTTTTTTTTTTGAGGATCAAGGCTGCCTTTCATTAAGCTGGGCAAGGAATACAATCTGACTCTAGCAGATCACGTACACAGTCCGGGGTTACATGCCACATACCCGTCCTATTAGTGTTCGTAACTTGCTTCGCCAATACATGGGCAACCTTGTTACAGACTCGACTAACATAAGTAAAGGTGAAATCAAGAAGGCTACTACGAAGCTCCTTCATCTCCATCAGCAAGGGAAGAACCTCTGAACGTTGTGTCTCTAGCTTTTCCCATAACTGCACCAGCTCCAGGCAATCTGTCTCGAGGTGCACCTTCTGTAGACCAGATTGTCTTGCTAAAACCAGCGCATCTCTAGCAGCTATTGTCTCCATGGCACAAGCACTCATGCTGTGGCCATACCACTTAGCTTGGCCTGCTATGAACTGACCCAGGTGATCGCGGAAGACACAAGCTGATGCCCCTTGTCCAGAATCTGCATAGTAAGCGCCGTCTATATTACACTTGATCCATCCCAGATCCGGTGGTTTCCACTGTTAGAACTTTAGACATGAGGATCTACTGATCTAGACCATGAACACTGAACATGAACGTCAAAAAGCGGAAGCGTTAGAGATTAATGTGACCTGGGTTGGGATCCTGTATCGTAGAGGGTGTTGATGTAGCGGTAGGAGCCGTACGTAGATGTGGTCGCTCCGGGTACCGTCGGCCTTCGGGTCGCCAACGGCACTGCCCTGCCACCGGTGCGGACGCGGTCGCCGGGCGTCCTGGAGAGGGAGGTAGACGGCGGCGGCGGCCTTCGGATTGATCCAGCGCAGGATCCGATCGGGAGTGTAGGAGGATTTTGGTCACGCTAAAAACTGGTATCTTGTGTGATGCCTATCCTCCCCTTTTATATTGCGCTGTTCAACCTGGGGCAGCAACCATTAGTCGGTTGCGCCTCCGATCAAGGCGCTAGAAAAACGGATCTGCATGTTGATTAGCAACAAACGCGTCATTAATTAATTCCTTAATTATCCTCTTAATTATTTTCGTTATCTTTTGTTTCCAAAAGTCTGACACGTTTTTCTGTTGCCTACGGATCATTTCCAACATTCTCCCCTTTGATCTTTAGGCTAACATAAATCCGTTCTCAATAAAAATTAGCACAAAGAGATAATGAGTAACAATGGTGAATTAAAATCCCAAAGCCACTCACGTATCTACTATGTACCAACTTATCTTGATGGGACAGCCCCTTAAGTGATTTAGTCATTATGGGAGTTGGTTGTTGTTATGGCCCTTATGTTCACAATCACAGGCTTTCCAATAAACCCATGCCGGCTACATGTTCTTTAAATTTATTGGGTGGTAAGCCTTTCGTTAGTGGATCCGCGAGCATCTCATTAGTACTTATGTGCTCTAAATTAATGGCGCGATCGTGAACTCTCTCTCGCACAACAAGATACTTAATGTCAATATGCTTGGCAGCCTCACTTGACTTATTGTTGTTGGCAAAGAAGACTGCGGACTTGTTATCGCGAGTATAACGTTAGTGGTTTAGAAATGCTGTCAACCACCTTTAGTCCGGGTATGAAATTTCTTAGCCATAAGGCTTGCCCCACGGCGTCATAACATGCTACAAATTCAGCTTGCATAGTATTTGCTGTTGCAAGTTTCTGTTTAGAGCTTCTCCATGATATAGCTCCATTTGCAAGCGTGAAGACATATCCGGAAGTGGATCTTCTTGATTCTTCACATCCCGCAAAATCAGAATCTGAATAACCAATCACTTCAAGGTTATCGGTTCTTTCATAAGTGAGCATGTAATGCTTAGTCCCTTGCATATAGCGCAGAACTTTCTTAGTCGCCTTCCGGTGGTCCTCACCGGATTAGATTGAAATCTGCCAAGTAGCCCGGTAATAAATGCTTAGTCGGGCGTGTACATACTTGAGCATACATAATGCTTCCGACAAGTTGAAGCGTAAGGAATCGACTTCATTCGATCGATCCGTAATTGATTCCTTGGACATTGAGATGCTCCAATCTTATCGCCCTTAACTACAGAGGCGGGAGTAGCTGAACATTTGGACATATTATATCTCTCAAGCACTTTCTCAATATATGCCTTTTGAGATAGTCCCAATTTACATTTGGACCGATCCCGGTGTATTTCAATGCCCAACACATAAGAGGCATCACCGAGATCCTTCATGTCAAAGTTATTTGAGAGAAACCGCTTTGTTTCATGCAACAAATTCTTGTCGCTGCTCGCTGGAAGGATGTCATCCACATAAAGTACTAGGATGATAATCATACTCCCCTTGGTCTTAACGTATATGCAATTGTCCATTTGATTACCGATGAAGCCAAATTTCTTAATTACTTCATCAAACTTGAGGTACCATTGCCTAGACGATTGTTTTAGTCCATAAATGGATTTCTTAAGTTTACATCCCAAATGTTCCTTGCCTTCAATAGCAAAACCTTCCGGTTGAGCCATATATACGTCCTCATGCAATTCACCATTAAGGAATGCGGTTTTAACATCCATCCGATGTAACTCAAAATCATAATGAGCTACTAATGCCATCACTATTCCGAATGAATCCTTCTTAGAGACGGGAGAGAAAGTCTCATTATAATCAATCCCTTCTCTTTGTGTGAAGCCCTTAGCCACAAGTCTTGCTTTAAACCGTTCGATTTTCCCTTTCGAGTCAAATTTCGTTTTGTAGACCCACTTACAGACCTACCTTTTTGGCTCCGTCGGGAATTTCTACTAAGTCCCATACATTATTATAACTCATGGATCTTAGCTCATCCTCCATAGCTTCATGCCATTTATTGGAGTTTTCGCTCATCATGGCTCCTTTATACGTTATTGGATCATCCACTTTTCCTATGTCATACACGTCTTCATTCATGTATACAACATAGTCATTTGAGATGGCGGGCCTTCTTTCTCGCACCGATCTTCTAATGGGTTGAGGTTCATTATTTTCTGCAGGGACGTGTTGAGGCTCCACAATCTGTTCATTAGGAAGTGGCATCTCATCGTCCGCGTTATCCTCATCGTTATGCTCAATGTCCATGGGTGCTCCCCCATTTTCATTCATGGTTGGAGCAACCTCGGGTTCATTAGCCAAGGGTGCATTTACCATTGGAGGTGCTGCCACATTTTCTAGCATGGGAATAAATTGAGTTTGAGTCATCGGTGGTGTAACATCGATCCGAATCTCCTCAAGATTAATTTCCCTAGCTACCGAGCTCCCATTATATTCCAAAAAGACTGCGTGTCTAGTCTCGGCAAATTTAGTGACATTATTTGGACAATAAAATCGATACCCTTTAGACTGTTCGGGATAACCGATGAAATGGCAACTTATAGTCTTAGAATCCAACTTTCCAATATGTGGATTAAATAATTTGGCTTCGGCCGGACAGCCCCACACGTGCAAATAATTTATGCTCGGTTTCCTACCAGTCCATAATTCATAAGGGGTCTTAGCAACGGACTTAGAAGGAACACGATTAATTATGTGTGCGGCGGTCTTTAATGCCTCCATCCATAAACTCACCGGCAGTGTAGAATTAATGAGCATGCTTCGCACCATATCCATTAGTGTGCGATTGCGTCTTTCAGCTACGCCATTTTGCTGTGGTTCACCAGGAGTCGAATATTGAGCGACTATGCCATTTTCTTGCAAATACTTTGCAAAAGGACCGGGAATTTGTCCGTAAGGAGCGTGCCTTCCATAATATTCTCCGCCACGGTCCGATCGCACTACTTTAATCTTTACATTATGCTGATTTTCTACTTCAGCCTTAAAAACTTTAAATTTATCAAGTGCCTCGGATCGTTCTTTTATAGGATAAATGTATCCATAGCGAGAGAAATCATCGGTGAAGGTAATGAACGAATTAAACCCATCAACTGATTTTACATTAAAAGGACCGCATATATCGGTGTGAATTATTTCTAAGACACCCGAACTACGCGTTGCTCCATCCTTCTTTATTCTTTTTACAAACTTTCCTTTAATGCATTGAACACAGTGGTCTAAATCGAGAGAAGTCTAGTGGATGAAGTATCTCTTCCTTAATGAGACGCTCCATTCTCCCCCTCGAAATGTGACCTAAACGGTAATGCCACAATTTCGATGAAGTCTCATTATCACTAGTTAAACTCCTCTTGCGTTTATTTGCAACATCGCATACATTCATCACAGGAAATTCATTAAGAGACAACAAATAAAGCATGTCTTGCCTTAACGCAAGACCAACAAATTCACCATTAAATTTAAGCAAGCATTTGTTGTTCCCGAAAGTACATTCAAACCCATCATCATCCAAACGAGAAACGGAAATAAGGTTCCTTTTCAAACTAGGGACATAGAGAACATTATTTAATCTAAGAACGAAGCCATCATGAAGAACTAATGGAAGAGTCCCGACGGCTTCAACTTGAGCTTCATTGCCATCGACCACTCTTAGGCTTCGCTCCCCCTTGCGATGGTTCGGGTCATAAGCAATCCCCGTGAGGAATTAGTAACATGAATGGTTGCACCAGAATCAATCCACCATGTATTAGAGGAATAATGCGTAAAAAGAGACTCATCAACGAAGGAAATATAATCATCATTATTACCTTTCTTGGCGAGCCAAGCCTTGAACTCATCACATTCCCTCTTGATGTGCCCATCCTTATGGCAAGTGGTGACAAGTGGGACCATTCTTGGAGGTGGAGGCTTCGGTCTTCCCATCGGTCTTAGGGCGATCATAAGGCTTGCCTTTGCCCTTACCCTTGCCTTTCTTGTTGAACTTGCCACCGGATTTGTTGCCCTTCCCATAGTTGTAGTTCTTCCTAAGCTCCCGAGTGATAAGGTTAACATAATCCTTGTTCTCGGAGCGCAGCCTTTCTTCCTCATCGCTGCACTTTGCTATGAGTTCAGTCGGACTCCACTTCTTGTCACTCCCATTGTAATTAATCTTGAAGTTCTCAAAGACACTAGGGAGAGAAGTCATGATGTAGTGGACTTGGTAATCTTCAGGAAGAGGCATCTCAAGGTCCTTCAACCGATTTGCAGCATCAATAAGCTTCATGATGTGCTCTCTCACACTCCCTTGACCATTGTATTTAGAGGTCATCATTCTGGTCATGAGAGTGTTAGCCGGTGCTTTAGTGGATCCCTTAAAATGCTCCTCAACTTGAGCCAAGAACCGCTTTGCATTTTCGGGATTCTTGGGAAGAGCTCCTCCGATTTCCGGGTTGATAGTGTGCTGCATAATCATCGGTGCAACTCTATCGGATTCATCCCAAGTGGCCTTCTCTTTATTATAGGCAAGTGTGCGCTCAGCCAAGGTGTTATCATTATCACCAATGGCAATCGGCGCAACGGGCTTTTCGAGCACGGATGGAGTGATCTTTGCTCATGATGGCAAGGATGAGCTGGATGTCACCCTTCCATTTCGGGAAGTTAGTCCCTCCAAGCCTCTCTACCTTGTCCAGGTAGCTCATGATGTAGGAGGGCGTCATCACCGAAATTTACATGAAATGAAGATTTTGTTAGTGATGACAATCATAATTAAGGAATAAAACATGTAATTAACCTACGTTGGCTTGATTAATCACATGCAACATAATTAAACAATTAATTTCGAGTCACCGTTGAGCGTAAACGAAATAACCATAATTAATGGGAAAAGCACATAAATAAAATCAACTTTGGTCGAAATTACTCATATGCTCATAAATAATCCCAAAAGAATAATAAAATATCTCCGAATAAACTTCTCGTTGGTTCCATTTATTCAGAGACATTGTCATAAAATTCCCAGCAATTTTACGTAATTTTCTAGCATTTATTTAATTTATAGCATGAAAAAAGCGAATATTAATCATTAAATAAGTGCTGGAAAAAGATCAGGCAATAAACATTAAAAGGGCCAAGACAACCTAGAAAACCAGGCCGCATATGGCCTGGCCCATTTAAGGGCGTTGCGCACCCCACATGGGCCGCGAGCCCATTTAGGCTCGGAAACCCTAATCAGCCAAGGAGCTACTCCATCTCAACCGTTCATTCGCAGTCAAGGGTCGAGATCGAACGCAGCGCGTATAAAAGACGAAAAATCGGGACTTGACCAAACCCTAACTTCATTTCTCTTTTCCCCTTCCTTCTTCCTACTCGCGCCGCATGGAGGGACGAGCTCCCAGCTCGTGAGGCGGCGCGGCGCGGCCGCGGGCGAGCCCACGGTGCGGCGCGCGGCGTCGGGCGCGCACGGGCGTGGCCGCGGGGAGGCCCGCGTCGCGCGGGCGCAGCACGCGGCACGCGCGGAGCATGAGGCGCGGTGGCGGTGGCTCGCAGCCGGCTGCGAGCGCGTGCGGCCCGGATGCGGCGCGGCCCTTGACGCGCGCGAACGCGGTGCGTGAGGCGTGCGCGGCCCGCGGAGCGGCCCACGCGCGCGGCGTAAGGCGGCGCGCGGCTTAGCGTGAGGGCGCGGCGCGGCGGCTCGTGAGGTGGCGCGCGGGCTCGGGTGCGCGCTCGCCTCGGCGCGCGCGTGTCGTGATGCGGCGGCCAAGCGGCGCATGGCGCGCGGCCCGCGTGCGGCGGCGGCCGCGGGTCCCGAGGAGCGCAGACGTGAAGCGCGAGGCCACGCGGCGGATTTTCGAGCGGTCGCTCAACATCAATGGTGCGGGCACGGCCGGGCCGTGTGGATCCCCGCACTTCCGAGGTTCAAGCACAAAAGGTAGGTCTTGAGTTTCCTCATCCCTCATGATTTCTTGAAATGATCCGATCTAGGGTTTCGACATGAACAGAAAGAAAGAAACCTCTCCTTCTAATTGCTTTAACTAAGACATGAAACCCTAGATCCGATTAGCAAACTCTTAAACATGATTAATCGCTAATCGCGTTACTAGTAAGGGAGTAATTAGGCCTTAATTAACCATATCGGAGGCATTAACATAATCTAATTATACTTAATTAGCCATTAAACATCATCAATTAACCCTAACCGAGGCATAATTAACCAACCAGGTCACGAGAAAACATAAGCACGGTTCAAGATCTAAAAGACCGGAGGCTCGATACCAAATGTTAGAACTTTAGACATGAGGATCTACCGATCTAGACCATGAACACCGAACATGAACGTCAAAAAGCGGAAGCGTTAGAGATTAATGTGACCTGGGTTGGGATCCTGCATCGTAGAGGGTGTTGATGTAGCGGTAGGAGCCGTACGTAGATGTGGTCGCTCCGGTACCGTCGGCCTTCGAGTCGCCAACGCACCGCCTCGCCACCGGTGCGGACGCGGTCGCCGGGCGTCTTGGAGAGGGAGGTAGACGGCGGCGGCGGCCTTCGCATTGATCCAGTACGCAGGATCCGATCGGGAGTGTAGGAGGATTTTGGTCACACTAAAAACTGGTATCTTGTGTGATGCCTATCCTCCCCTTTTATATTGCGCTGTTCAACCTGGGGCAGCAACCATTAGTCGGTTGCGCCTCCGATCAAGGCGCTAGAAAAACGGATCTGCATGTTGATTAGCAACAAACGCGTCATTAATTAATTCCTTAATTATCCTCTTAATTATTTTCGTTATCTTTTGTTTCCAAAAGTCTGACACGTTTTTCTGTTGCCTACAGATCATTTCCAACATCCACTTCAACTCCTCCAACGCTGAAAGTTTCAATTTAGCTGGATGCATGATATGCCAGAGATCAGTGGTTGTATCACGTACCCATGCCGTCGCTTGCCGAATATTCATAAACTGCTCCCCATGTCTTCGTTTGTTTCGCATCATCCATAATGCCCACATACCACACAGAATCATTGCACAGTCTCGGCGAGGGCATATATCTGTGAGTAAATCCCTTGCCCAAGTGACCGGATGCAGATTAGGAATTTTAACACCGATTTGTTGCTTTACTTGAAACCAAAATTCTTTTGCCACTGTACACTCCAGAAGCACATGCTTGATTGTCTCCTCCGGTGCCCCGCAGAATTCACAACTGGCTGTTGGATCAATGTGGCGCTGGTGCAGAACCTGTTTTGCTGGCAAGAATTCGCGTATAACACGCCACCAAAACACTCTCACCTTAGGCGGCACCTCCATCTTCCATATTTCGTTCCAAATCCCATCAGTCGAAGAGCTAGGATAATTCATCTGTTGCTCCTGTTGCTTACCCCTGTCCAGCAGTTTATAGGCTGACCGAACTGAGTACACTCCATGCCGTTCTGGCTAAAAAGGAAGGCCATAAGAAACATATATATTACACTAAAAAGTTACTACCACACTTTGTTCTGCGAACAACAATGCAAACGTATATGTAAAATGTCAAACGTAAGATTAGGTTGTTGTGTGGACAGTCCGTTAACAAAAGGTAAATTGTAATTACAGATTCGAAAATCAGGTATCCAAACACCCGAACCGACCCCGACAAGTCTTTTTATGAAAGAAGAACGCAGAGCTCCAAAAGCACCGGACGCCTCGCAACGAAACCCGCACATGGCCGATGGCGACGTGACTGAGACACCAAAACCAAACCCACTAGTACCACCACTCCACGGCCTCAGATTTTGAGCGCCATGAACAGAAACCGGTATCAGAAAATGGCGATCGAGAAAGAAACCGGCGGACGCGTCGCCCCAAAAACGCTTATCCCATTTGCCACTTCCGCCAAGAAAAGAACGGATCCCACGTGCAGCAGGTTCCCACGGAAGCGGACAAACGACCGCTTTTTGGGCGCCAATCTTGCCCAACTTGTGTGGGAGGTGCATCCGCCCTCCTTCTCATCCGGCCCGTCGTGCGGCACGCTTCGCTCTCGCCGAACCCGATCAATCGCTCGCTTGCTCGCGACGCGAGTCGCGTCGAAAATTTTCGAGGATCTTGAGATGAAAAGGCGGTAGCTCCCGTTGTCCGGTGCGCGTCCGCTCACACCCGGGAGCCAGCCGATTCCCAGCTGGGGCTGCCCTCTCTGTTGCTCGCGTGGTCCGGCTCGTGCGCAATCATGGAGTGAAGTTTTATTTATTTGCCTGCCGCTTGGGTCGGGTAAAGGGGCGCCCAACCAAGCGCGACGCGCTGCGATGGCGACGGCGCGTCACCGGACGGGACTTATCCGTCCGCTGCGTGCACACACGGTTTTTGGGCGGCTGCCTGCCCCACCCCACCCCACCCCACCCTGCCGTGGTTATCTTATCTCTTCGTCGTGGACCTGGATCCGCAAGTGGGTGATTAAAGCAAGAGGGGCTTTGTCGTTCTCTGTTTATTCCGGCCTTCCGGGTCTGGTTCAGCTGCTGACGGTCCAGGAAGCGGGAACGATACTTATTACAAACAAGCGGTGGTTTTTCTAATCTGCGGACGCTAATCTCGTGCGATGAACCAGCTGCAAGTGGTGGTACAAAGGGTAAGTATCATCGTACTAAACCGGATTACTTTTTTATTTCTTTTCGGTTCCAAGAGCCATCAAGTTCACTTTCGGTGGGAGTTGAACTCCTTTATTAATTGTTGTGAAACACTTTATTAGTGATTAATGATCAATTAATTAAGTTAATTATGTAATTAAGTAGAATATATTAGAATATATTAGAACCTTCAGGAGGCACCTTTTGGGAACCGACTCTCCCAGAGGCGCGTCCGTACGGACGCGACTTCTCCGAACGGACCCACGAACGGGCCGTCTCCCATATAAATATGTAATGTCTCCATCACATCAATAATACAGAATCATTATTCTCTCAATCAAATCTCTCTTAACACGTCATCGGCACTTAGTCTCTCCACTAATCACGCCGCTAATCGGCCACCGTCGACAATCATCGCCGGACTTCAACGAAGTCCGCGCAGAAGATTTTCGTCGGTTTTCCTCCATCCGGGGTAAGCATGGATCCCGAAACTCACCTTTCATCCTCGTTCACTGTTCCCGTTGAACGGGGACTCCGGCCTTTCCGCGGCATCCGCCGCAACTCGATCGCCGCGCAGTTCGGCCGTCATGGCCGCCGGCAGTTTGGCCGCCCGGTCGTCGCCCGATCTACGACGACGGAGGCCGTCGCTTTGCCCGTGGTCGCCGCCCCTTCGGGGCGAGGCCCTGCTCGCCGGAGCGTCTTCCATCGCCTCGGCTTCCGAGGGCGGGCCCCGACCATAGCCGTCACGGCGCCTTCGAGCGCATGGGAACACCGGCACCGCCGGTTCTCCCCACTGCCAGCGAGCAGTTCTTCGAACTCCGGCGACGCGACTCCACCGTACATCAACGGCCTCGTCCACAACGTTGGTCGTGTGCCGATGTACTCACCGACGGATCCACGGGAGGGCCGTCCGCCAACACCAACGCCGGCGGAAGAGCCTCCACGCCGCCGCATCGTCTTCCGGATGAGCCGCCGGGGTGGGCCCAACAACGGCATCGCCGTGATGGAACCGCCCGACGGAGTGGCCGGTCCACGAGCCGGGCCAACCACCATGGCGGCTAGACGCGGCGTTCCGGCCTTCTTCTCCAACCCCGAAGATGTGGCACCGCCGACGGGACCTCCGCCCTCGGCACTCCCGATGCCGAGGGCTTTGCTCCATGGCCTCAACCTCGCGGATGGGGTGCGACGCCCGGCCCGACCGCGGCTTCACCGGAGCTCCGCGCGATGGCGCTCCGTCCCGGCCCGGTGCCGGCCTCCCGGATCTGCGCCCGGAGGCGCTCCGCAACGGGCCGGCCCGCGGCCCGTCGGGGCCATCTCCTCCCTCCACCTAAGGCGCGCGAAGGGCGCGCCCGGAGGCGGCGCGTCCTCGGCCGCGCGGCCCGGAGGCGGCGCACCTCCGGCCGGCTCCACCCGAGGATGGCGCGCCCGGAGGCGACGTCCTCGGCCGGCGGGCCATGGGGCCGGCGCCTCCGGCCGACTCCCGAAGGCGGCGGGCGGCGCACAAAGGCCGGCCGACGCCCGAGGCGGCGTCCTTGGCCGGCGCGTCCGACGGCCGGCTCCCGCCGCAAAGGGCGGCCGGCCCCGGAGGCGGACGGCGTGGCGCGCCCGGACCGGCGCACCAACGGGTGCGGCTTCGGCCGGCTCCCGAGGGCGGCACGCCGGAGGGCCGCCGGCCACGAGGCGGCCACGCCGCAGAGCCGCCCGGCTCCGACCGGCTCCGGCGAGCTGCATAGGGCGGCGCAGCTTGGGGAAGAAAGGGAGAGAAGTTAGGGTTTGAAACCCTAACTACCCAATCCCCTCCCTTTTATACTTGTTCACCATCGGGATGGGCCGGATGGGCCTAATGGGCTGAAAATTGCAGATCAAGCCCGCAGTGCTGTGATAATTTCTGCATAAGCCCCTAGACTTTTATTTATTGATTCATTTATGCATTGTAGTTCCGTAATTTAGTCATTCGAGACCCTGTAGTTTTATGTATTAGTATTCTGCATTGTAAATATTTGTGTAAGACAATGATTTAGACCATCGAGTCTACATTTAGCGCCCAAGTAAATAAAGGACGCTATTAATATTCAATTACTACGATAATTGTGTCTACACAAATATTTTATTTTAGAACATATACATAAACTCACATATTTGATTTCTTATATCATAAAAAAATCCTATCTACTTTCATAAGTAGATAACATGCAAAATAAAAATAAAAAAAAATTAAAAGCATTAAAAAATTGAATAAAGCATATAATAAAATCATGATCCATAATTAAAATTTGCGATCATCTTATGATGTGATATTTAAATCATATATACAAAAATCCTTACCAAATAGGAATAATATATTATAATGCCTTGATTCAAATATTTTTGCATAATTTACAAAGACCACATATTGTTTAATTTACCACGATAAATTAATTCATACATGATTCTTTCATGTAGGACATGGCTCACATTGCCAATAAGGATTTTAGTGAACTTGCCACGAGATGGTCACAACTATCTAACATGGGCTATGGATGTAAAGATTTATCTAGCATCCAAAAATTGGATTGGGTCCATACAAGAACCCGATCTAAATGCCGTAGTTGCGGATACAACCAAATATGCTGCATTACACTTCATAAGACATCATCTCCATCAAGATCTTAAAAATGAATACATGACGGAAGAAGATCCAAGGGCTCTTTGGGTTGCACTCAAAGACCGATATGAACAACAAAAGGCAGTAATTCTGCCGGAAGCTAAGCGCGAGTGGTCACTACTCCGTCTTATGGACTTCAAATCCGTCACGAGAATATAATTCTGCAGTTCATAGGATCTGTTCTAAACTTCGCTTACGTGATCAACCTGTTGATGATGCGAGAGATGATCGAAAAGACCTTGTCCACATTTCTCCCTTCAAACAGGTTGTTGCAACAGCAATACCGTAACGAGAGCGTACACGGATATTCCGAATTGATATACAATTTACTTCAAGCAGAAAAGCATGATGAGCTCTTAACAAAGAATCATCAAATGCGCCCTGTGGGTGCTGCTCCACTGCTCGAAGTTCATCACAACATTCAGAATGACAACAAATTTGGTGATAAGAAGAAGAAAAACTTCAAGGGAAATGGGTCAAGAACAAGAAGCAGAATTATAAGGGTCCTTACAAGGGTCCTTACAAAGGTAAAGGCAAATTCAAGAAACAAGCATACAAAGACAACTCGCAAGCTTGTCAAAGGTGTGGTTGTAATAATCATATTACAAAGAAGTGCCACACTCGCTAAGCATTTGGTTGAACTTTACCAAAAATCCATTGGCAAAGGAAAACAAGTCCAAGGGGACAAGTTTGAAGCTCACTTCAACAGTCAACCTCCGGAAACAAGTTGCTCCAAGAATGTTCCAGCGGAACAAGAGGATTCCAAGATCTCTCAAGACATGGACAACATAAGCAAAGTTGACGACATGATCATGGAATTCCAATCCAACGACATGTTTGGAGACCTCATATAGTCTCCATATTCCCCAAGACTTAGTTTTAAAACTTAGTTAAATAATAGTATGTGTATATTGTAGATTAGTTTTAGTTGTCATTTATATTGCGGTTTGTATTAAGACATATGCTACTTAATATAGTATGTACTTGAATAATCTATATTGAGTTTAAATTCTTATATATTTTATTTACTCATTATATAGATTATTTTACGGGAACAATCCACATGGAGGAAGAAATTTGCTTAGTGGATTGCTGCACCACTAACACTATACTCGGGGAAATGAAATATTTCCAAACTCTAACTAAGAGTAAAGGCAATGTCACCACCATCGCAGGTCGTGATGCTATAATTGTAGGCTCGGGTCGAGCCGCAATAACTTTGCCAATGGGTACACAACTCATAATCGAGAATGCACTCTTGTATCCCGATTCAACTCGTACCTTACTCGAGTTATAAAGATATCCGTCGTAATGGTTTCCATGTTGAAACACATAATGACAACGAAGATGAATTTCTATTCATCACAAAAGGCGACGGATATAATAAGCAAGTGATTGAACAAATTCCTTCTCTACCTACAGGATTGTATTACACATACATCAAACCCGTACAACATGTTGCATATAAGATAATTTTTCAAAATCTTGATATCTTCAAGCTTTGGCATGACCGCCTTGGTCACCCTGGAATAGGGATGATGCGCAAAATTATCAACAATTCAATTGGTCATCAAATGCAAAACACAAAATTTCCTCAACCTTCAGATTTTGTGTGCACCGCATGTGCCACGGGAAATTAATTTTAAGACCCTCTTATCTTAAAATAAAGGCTGAACCACTACAATTTCTTGAACGCATTCAAGGTGACATATGTGGTCCTATACATCCATTGACAGGACCATTTAGGTACTTTATGGTACTTATAGATGCATCTACTAGATGGTCACATGTATGTCTATTATCCACTCGAAATCATGCTTTTGCAAAGCTAATTGCTCAAATTATCAAATTAAGAGCAAATTACCCCGACAACGGGATAAAATCAATTAGAATGGATAATGCCGCTGAATTTTCTTCAAGAGCATTCAATGACTATTGTATGGCTCTAGGCATAAATGTTGAGCACTCTGTGCCATATGTACATACACAAAATGGACTAGCCGAATCTCTTATTAAGAGAATTAAACTAATTGCAAGACCATTGTTACAAAATTGCAAATTACCAACATCATGTTGGGGACATGCGGTTTTACACGCCGCAGAATTGATTCAAATAAGACCTACTCGCATATCATACGACTTCCCCGTTGCGGTTAGTACGTGGAAATCAACCAAGTATTTCCCATCTGCGAAAATTCGGTTGCGCTCGTATACGTACCGATATCACCACCGCAGCGTACATCAATGGGCCCCCAAAGAAAATTGGGAATATATGTGGGGTATAAATCACCGTCAATCATAAAATACCTCGAGCCCCTTACAGGGGACTTATTTACAGACCCGATACGCTGATTGCATTTTCGATGAGGACAATTTCCCGGCATTAGGGGAGACAATATGTACCAAAAAGAATGCCAAGAAATAAATTGGAATGCCACCGGTATTCAGTCCTTAGATCCACGTACTATTGAATCTGAACGTGAAGTTCAAAAGATTATCAATTTGCAAAATATTGCAAATAACCCGCGGATGCATTTATCGACTATAAAGGTGTTACAAAATCACACAACCCCGCTGTTAATGTACCGAAAGAGTGGTGATACCAAGTAAAATCACTCAACTCCCAAATCAAAATAAGAGGGGGAGAAGTACAGTTACAAGGGATAAGGTTCCACAGAAACCTCCGCGGAAACAAAGGAAAATCAATTCCAAACCAGTAAATGCAAATCAACATCATGTTGATAGACATGAATTGGATAATGAAAATCCAAATAATGATGATGTTCAAAAGATACATCACATACCCAAGCACAAATGTGCACACAAATATAGTTGCTCGGGACATCGGAAGAACCTAACTCAATCGTTATGGGAGAACACGAAGAGTTTGAAAAGGTAAAAGAAATTTCCACTAATTACATTGATTCTGGAGAAATATTTAATAGAAAGACTACAATTGTCGACATTCATTTTTCTTCCAAAATTGCAAACGACCTTCAACCGGACCCAGAACCTAAGACCATGGCAGAGTGCATCAAGCGCTCGGATCGGGCCAAATGGAAGGAAGCAATTGAGGCGGAATTGTTCTCGCTTAAGAAAAGAGAGGTATTTACTGCAGTAATGCCTACTCCTCGAAACATATTCCCTGTGGGATCAAAATGGGTTTTCATACGAAAAAGGAATGAAAACAACGAGGTGGTGAGATATAAAGCGAGACTTGTAGCACAAGGGTTCACGCAGAGACCCGGCATCGATTTCGATGAAACATATTCTCCAGCTTATGAGTGGTATAACATTCCGATACTTAATATCATTGGCAGTACAGAAAGGTCTATCCATGCATCTTATGGATGTTGTGACTGCATATTTATATGGGTCACTAGATTCGGATATCTATATGAAAGTTCCTGAAGGACTAAAGATTCCGAATCAGAATCAAAATCGCAACATGTATTGTGTAAAACTTAAAAAGTCACTCTATGGCTTAAAACAATCGGGAAGAATGTGGTACAACCGACTAAAGGAATTCCTTCTACGTAAGGGTTATTCTAACAATGATGATTGTCCCTGTGTCTTCATTAAGAAATCAACAACTGGATTTTGTATAATTTCAGTATATGTTGATGATCTCAATATCATAGGCAATCAACAAGATATTAATGAAGCACGCAATCATCTTAAGACGGAATTCGAAATGAAAGACTTGGGTAAAACCAAATTTTGCTTAGGCCTTCAACTTGAGCACCTCCCTACAGGGATATTAATACACCAGTCCGCATACATTCGGAAAATATTGGAGAAATTCAATATGGATAAATCTTATCCTTCTAAAACACCTATGGTTGTTCGAGCCCTTGATATGAATAAAGATCCATTCAGACCTAGGGATGAAAATGAGGAATTATTGGGACCTGAAGTTCCATACCTCGGTGCCATTGGAGCGCTAATTTATATTGCAAATAACACAAGGCCCGACATTGCATTTGTTGTAAATTTATTGGCTAGACATAGCGCAGCTCCAACTCAACGTCATTGGACCGGAGTTAAAAATATTTTCAGATATCTCCAAGGCACAAAAGATCTTGGTTTATTCTACAGATCGAACCAAGATAAAACCATAATTGGATATACCGATGTCGGCTATCTATCCGATCCCCACAAGGCCGGATCACGGACGGGATTTGTATTTCTACATGGTGGAACGGCTATATCATGGAAGTCATCAAAACAAACCTTGGTAGCCACATCCACAAATCATTCCGAGATAATTGCATTATATGAGGCATCACGTGAATGTGTATGGCTTCGCAGAATGATAAATCACATACAACGATCATGTGGTATTGGTCCCATCACGGAACCAATAATTATCTATGAAGATAATTCAGCTTGTATTGCACAAATGACTACAAGGTTATATAAAGAGTAACATTACAAAGCATATCTCTCCTAAATTATTTTACCCACATGACCTACAGGAAAATGGGGAAATAGATATCTTGCAAACAAAATCATGTGACAATCTTGCAGATTTGTTCACAAAGTCTCTACCAAAAACATTATTCCGGAAATACGTTCATGGAATTGGTATGAGACGTCTAAAGGATTTGCAATAACCAGGGGGAGAAAATTCTTATTATATAACCTAATCGTAGTATTCAAAATCATGAATATTGCACTCTTTTTCCTAATGAGTTTTCTCCTATCAAGGTTTTTCCTCATGACATAGGTTTTAATGAGGCAATATAAATATTACAAGCTTTCATTTATGTCATATTAAATTTTTCTCCTCATTTATCCTATAAGGTTTTAAAGGGAGGAATTTCTTATGACATATCATTATTTCTCCCTAATTACACTAATAAATCTTATTAGGGAGTTTTAACACTTAAGTTCTCCTTAATTCCTAACAAGGTTTAGGGGGAGACTTCGTTACACATTCTCCTCACATTTTTCCCACAGGGTTTTTCGAGGAGCGATCATACTACAAATTACAAGATATAATTGATCAAGGGGGAGTGTTGTGAAACACTTTATTAGTGATTAATGATCAATTAATTAAGTTAATTATGTAATTAAGTAGAATATATTAGAATATATTAGAACCTTCAGGAGGCACCTTTTGGGGAACCGACTCTCCCAGAGGCGCGTCCGTACGGACGCGACTCTCCGAACGGACCCCACGAACGGGCCCGTCTCCCATATAAATATGTAATGTCTCCATCACATCAATAATACAGAATCATTATTCTCTCAATCAAATCTCTCTTAACATTAATCAAGGATCAAAGACGATGAGATTACCTTACTTGTACACCATATCTCCAAAAGATGTTGTTTTCTGGCCGGTGCATTATATTGCCCGGAGTATCTTTTTTACCTACAAGGTTAAGCTCCTGCTGTGAAGCAGTCACAGTCACCTTAATTCCTCTATATATACTCCCCCTTTACTAAATTTTTGTCGCCATTGACTTTTTTCGTGACATTTGACCATTCGCCTTATTCAAAAATTTCTTCAAATACAAAAGGTAATATGCTACATTTCAAGTTTCTTTAGTGATAAAACATATTCCAACAAAATATATGATATTTGTTAAACTTTATTTAAATAAGACAAATGATCAAACTTAACAAAAAAGTCAACGGCGACAACAATTTAGTAAGGAATGAGTATTTGTAAAAGAAATGGTTCAAATGTGTGCGGATGCCGGGTGACACAACGCAACGTGAGCACAACATTGTGGTTTCAAACAAAGACCGGTTCGGTTCCCAGAGCCCAGAATATCCTTGTGCTGACGTTCAGCCGTTCAGGCTGACTGTCAACGAAGACCGGGGAATGCTACTACTACATGTTTCTTTCTGTTGAACAGGCAGGCGACCCCCTACTTGTGGCGTCGCCAAAAGGCGTTCCGTTGACCAGCGGCATCGTTGCAACTCAAGATATTTGGTGGCTGATGCTTCATTGAAGTCAAGATATCCAGGCAATCCGGGGGCGTGGCAGGGACGTCTTGCAGCATCGTGTGATCTCTAGGACTAGAACCATGGTATCCGCGACGCCGTCTTCTCCCGGCTGAGGCGCTGACTACTGACTAAAACCTTCCCAACTGAAATTTTTTTAAGGGGAGACTTTTTCGAAGCGTTGAAAAAGCCATTTGTCAACCACTATCATAATCGCCACATTCAGAACAAGAATTCGTAAGTTTTAGAGAGTCAATGCGCATGCTCTGTTTCATTAGCAGAAGCACCATCACCTACTTTTGGTGACGGGAAAGCAAATGAAGAAAGGTCAAAATTTCAGAGTACAGCGCCCGGAGCTCTAGTAGCTCCAGAGCGGCACATCGGCGACATTGTCGTCCCCGAACCCGGTTGCGAAGGACGGCAGCTCCATGAGCATCCCCTGCGCCAAGCTCGCGTAATACAGGTCCCAGCTCATGTCGTTGAACACGTCCATGTCGAACGCCGCTTCCTCGGCGGCCGGGGAGGAGGAGGAGGAGGAGGAGGAGGAGGATGACTCATCGCCATCGGTGGCGTCGTCGTCGTTGCAGCTGCTGGCGGAGGAGGACGGCGTGGCGGCGTGCGCCTCGCGGCGCAGGAACTCCTCCACGGCGTCGGCGACCGCGTGGCGGACGTCGTCGAGCGTTCGGTACGAGGCCGGCATGGCGAGGAGACAGGCCGAGTCCGCGAAGTTGAGGCACGCGCCGGCGCCGGCGATGGCGAGCATGGCGGCGTCGTGCGCGCGCGCGGCGGCCTCGGCGGTGTCGAACGTGCCCAGCCAGAGCCGGCAGCCGCGGCGCCCGGGCACGCGCACCTCGCAGACCCACCGCCCGGCGTTGCCGCGCCGCCGCACGCCGCGGAACACTGGGTGCCGCGTCTCCCGGAACTTGGTCCGGCCCGCGGGCTTCTTGGGCGGCGACGTCCACACCGTCTGGTGGTGCTCCGACGTGGTGGTCGAGGTGCAGGGGAGCTCGAGTCAGCGCTCATCATCATCTCCTTCTTGATTGGGCACATCTTTCTTGTCAGGGATCAGCTCACGGTTCCTGAAACTTGGGATGATTTGGATGCCTTTGATGCTGCTGCTGTGCTTGTGGCGGTGGGTTGAGTGGTTCTGCGATGGTCATGGTTGATTTTGGTGGCGCATATTTATAGGTGAAGGTCGGAGCAGAGCAGAGTGCAAAGCGCGGGAGGGAGAGAAGGAGACAGAAACGGCAAGTGGGCAAGCTGGTGATGGCAAGGAAAGGAAAGGGGGCTGCATCCGCCAAGCCAACTTGACGAGGCAACTTGCAAGCACGGCTTCGAGAGTGACCTGATTTTTCCTTTCTTTATTACTACAAGTACGACCGTAAGAGTCCAAGGCTACTTTTGATGCCTTATCCCTGGATCACTCTTTCGTGATACACTACTGTATGCTGCACATCTAATAAAGAAATAAGGTCGCTATTTTTTTCTTGTTCCAATTTACGTGTGGAACTTCTCCTGGAGGACAGTATTAAGTTGGCCGGTGGTCAGCAGAAGGATGACAAGTTTATGTTTCTGAGTTTGTCCTCAATTGGTTAAGCTATGTTCTCCTCGGAAAGAAATGGGCTACTTTTCCCCAAAAGGACGGTGGATACAAAGCTTGAGGTACTAGAGCACCACCGTACAACTTTGGCGGCTGTTTTGTTTTTTTTAAAAAAAATACTATATCGCTTCATGAAATATTGTATTTACATAAATACAAACAAAATAAATCAATGTCGAATTTACACGGACTGGGGAAGCAGAGAATTCTTATGCGTGAAGTTTGTACATGGACCGAGTAAGTGACCATCTAATAAACGGTCAACAGGCAGAGTCCTGCGTGCTAAGCTTCTTGTCAATTCCACCTTACTTGATCAACTGACCGTGGAAAGTCCTCCTATCAAAAAAAAAAAAAAAGACCGTGGAAAGTCCTTTACGAAAACCTGCAACTCCAAAATCCGGTGGTGGCGACGTGACTGGGCCGCCGAAACCCAAACCGTCCACCGTTCTAGTAGTAAACACACCTCCGGTACCAGAAAATGGCGGGCACAGGAACAGGGGAAGCTGCGGCACCTCGTGGGTTGTGGTTGTGGCGAAAGCGTCGCCGCCGCGAAATGCACAAGCCCGCTTGCCACTTCCGTCAACGAGAGCAACAGGATCCCACTCCCACATGCTGCAAGTTGCCATGGAAGCGGACAAACGACCGCTTTTGGGGGCGCCATGATCGTACCAAAGCCCCCTTGCCCAACTTGTGGGAGGCCCATCGTGCCCGCACGCTGCTGCGTTCACGTTCCCTCATGTTCCGTTCTCCAACCCTAATCGATCGATCGGTTGCTGCTCGCGTCGCATCACGCCCAGAAAGTCGCGGCTTTGAAAGCCAAAAGGCTCCCTATCCCGTCGTCCGGTGCGCGTCCGCACTGGCCTGTTGGCGCGGAGAGCCAGCCGAACCCCAGCTACGCGCGTGCTCCGGCTCGTGCGAATTGTTTAGGTGCCGCTTGGGGCGGGGAAGGGGTTAAACGACGGCGACGTCGCGTGACGGGTTACCGGTCGGGCGGCCTGGACTTATCCGCTAGCAGCAGCTTGCGCGCGCACGCGGTTTGGGGGCAGCTGCCTCCTGTCTGTCTGTTGTGGTCATCTTATCCCTTCGGCGACTTGGATCCACAAGTGGAGAGGGGATTAATTAAAGTAAGAGAGGGTTTGCCGTTGGACTCCTCCGGCCTTCCTCATGTTCTGCGGTTGACGGTCCAGGGAGACGGGAATGATACTCTACACAAGCGGAAGCGGTGGTTTTTCTAATCCGCGGACGCTAATCTCGTGGGAACCAGCTGCAAGTGGAAGGTGCAGACTGCAGAGGGGAAGTATCATCGTACGAACCCGTATTTCTTATTATTCCGTTCTTTGAACCATAGCATCTTCTTTCGGTCCGAGTTGATTTTTTCTTTTTCCTAGCCACGGATTTTGTAGGCGCTGGTGATGTCAGCTTAGTACCCAGAATCCAGGGTGCACAACCCCCGGTTTCAGCAAAACCAGAGCTCAAACCGGCCGTCGTAATTTGCACTGTACGCGAGCAGTCGCTAAGATACGTTACTGTTCATCCACGGTACTAGAAATGAGGACGGCTGGATCTGCAGCTGGTCTACTAGTACTGTCCATTGTATTGGACGGAGGTAGTACAAGGTTATAAACACTTGTCCTTGCTCCAACTCTGAGCACGGTGCGTTGCATCGGAAGAGTTTGTCATGTCATGTTGCCCGGAGTTACAGCAGCACGACGTGTCGACGTGCAGAATACTGTATGTTCAATCATGTGCCGCCACAAACAGATTATAATCATGCAAGTGTGAGCGTTCATCCGCTGTCTCGTGCAAAAAGACTCGTTGCAGATTCAGTAGTACTGTAGTATGTCCCAAGACCTGTTCGGTGCTCGCTGCATAGAGGCCCCGTTTGGGACAGCTATGGGCCGAAGCGATTCTCTCCGAAACAAGTTTTCTATGGAAGTCATTGTCCACGGAATCACGTTCAAACCAAACGGGAGGATTATCCAAATCGGCATCGACCAGAAGCGAGCTTCTTCTTTCGTTGGGCATGGAAGCCTGCGCTCAGGCGGTGGCGGCAGAGCTCGGAGCTTGGGGCAAGGGCGGCACGGGGCGGCACGGGGGTGGCACGGGCGGTGGCGGCAGAGCTCCGGGAAAGGGCGGCGGCGCTTGGGGCAGGGGCGGCACGGACGGTGGCGGCAGAGCTCCGGGAAAGGGCGGCAGCGCTTGGGGCAGGGGCGGCACGGGCGATGGCGGCAGAACTCCGGGAAAGGGCGGCGGCGCTTGGGGTAGGGGCGGCCCGGACGGTGGCGGCAGAGCTCCGGGAAAGGGCGACGGCGCTTGGGACTGGGCGTGCAGGCGACGGTGGTGGCCGGCCGGAGCTCGAGGCAGGGCGTCGCGTCGGTGAGGACGAACGAGGAACAGGTGACAATCGCGCTGCGTTTCCTCCAAGCACCATTTTTGTCGATTCCGCGTTCCAGTACAAAAATGTCCTTTGAAAGAATCGTGATCCACAGAAGCACGTTGAGAATCTACCCGTTTGGCATCGGTTTCGGATTAATTCCAATGAACACGAGTGAGAAGCTGTTCCAGACGGGGCCAGAATATCTTGTGCTGATCGAACGTTCAGCTGTTCAGACTGACTGCCATCGAAGAACGGTTTCTCACTTGTGGCCCAAAGGAGGTCCTTTGACCCACTCAGCATCTAATATTTCAACTGACTTCTAGTTTGCTTTTTTAAGAGGTGGTGGCGGAGACTTTTTTGAGGCGTTGACAATGCTCAATGTCAACCACTATCATAACCGCAAAATTCCGGAAAAGAAGTCGCTGGTTTTATAAAGTCAATGGGCGCACTCTGTTTTCTCAACTTGCTCTGTCGTCTTAGCATAAGCAAAAGCACCTTCATATACATCACTGACTTTTGGCGACGTAGGCCAAACCAAAACAGGTCAAAATCCCACTGTACAATGCCCGCGGCGCGCTCTAGTAGCTCCAGAGCGGCACATCGGCGACGCTGTCGTCCCCGAGCGCCGGTGCCAAGGACGGCGGCTCCACGAGCATCCCCTGCGCCAGGCTCGCGTAATACAGGTCCCAGCTCATGTCATTGAACACGTCGTCGTCGAACGCGGCGTCCTCGGCCACCGGAGGGGAGGACTCCCCGCTGTCGGAGTCGGTGGCAGTGGTAGGCGCGGACGACGCCGTGGCCGACCGCGCGTCGTCGTCGTCGTCGTCGGCGCGCGCTTCCCGGCGCAGGAACTCCTCCACGGCCTCGGCGACCGCGTGCCGCACGTCGTCGAGAGTGCGGTACGAGGCCGGCACGGCGAGCAGCCACGCGGAGTCGGCGAAGTTGAGGCACGCGCCGGGGCCCGCGATGGCGAGCATGGCGGCGTCGTGCGCGCGCGCGGCGGCCTCGGCGGCGTCGAAGGTGCCGAGCCAGAGCCGGCACCCGCGCCGCCCGGGCACGCGCACCTCGCACACCCACCGCCCGGCGGTACCGCGCCGCCGCACGCCGCGGAACACCGGGTGCCGCGTCTCCCGGAACTTGGTCCGTCCCGCCGGCCGCTTCGGCGGCGAGGTCCACACCGTCTGGTGGTGCTCCGACGAGGTCGAGCTGCACGGCGAGCCTGAGTCGCCGCTCATCTCCATCTTGATCGGGCACATCCTGAATTCCTGATTTGGTTGCCTTTGTTTTGTGCTGCTTGAGCTTGAGTGGTTTCGCGATGAGCATGGTGGATTTGGGGACGCGTATTTATAGGTGGCGGTTGCCTGGCTGGAGCTGAGCTGAGCAGAGTGCAAAGCGCGGGAAGGGAAGGGAGAGCGAGTGGGCGAACAGAGCACCCTAATGCAGATGCAGCCACTGTTCGTTTCCTGCCTCTAAAATTTAAGACTGTCACATCAAAGAGAATCTTACTATTTATGAATATTTCGATCAATTTAGTGACAAAACCCTATTGATAGATTGGTGCTAATTTTCGAGATGAATCTAATGAGCTTAATTAATCTATATTTTATTAAAGTGATGCTACAGTAACCGTCTTCTAATCACGATTTAATTAACCTCATTAGATTCGTCTCATAAATTAGTCTATGAGCCTGTAATTTGTTTTATAATTAAAGTTTATTTAATACTCTTAAATAATAAGATTTTTTTTGATGTGACAGATCTAAAATTTAGACAGCAGGAAACGAACACACCCGCAAAGGAGAAGACAGGAAAGGGGGACGCATCTGCCAAGGCAACTTGAGGGCAAGTTGCTGCGAGCAGTGCTTCGAGAGTGACCTGATACTTTTCTCTCTCTGAGAATTTCTTTATTGGTGTACCAAGACACTAGTACTAGTACGACCGGAAAACTGCTTTTGATACCGTTGTCCGTTTTCTGTCCCTGCTTTCCGGCATCCATCCCTGCGACCCAGCACCAGCAGCAGCTGTTTTTGCTTTGGCATGCAAGAAGACGTCACTCTCGTTCGCCATGCCTGGCGTTGAACGAGCGAAGAGTTATGGCTCCTGTTTGCGATTACGATTTGTAGAAACACGAGTGGGAACTTGTGTTCTGTGAGGTTCCCAAGTCGTCACTGGTGAAAACATCGTGGAAAAGCTGATGTTTGTCCTAGGGCCGAATATCCTTGAAAAGAATACGTATCAATTATCTATATTTTTCCCGTATAAGGAACTTGATTTTTCCCCCTTATATATGCCAACACTACCTTTTTTAAACATGGAGCGGGCATTCATGATGCTCTCAAGACATCGCCGCCATGGTTCACAAAACCGACGTAAACCGGTCTGGTCCGGTGCAGCGCACAAGTGATTTTCCTTAAAAACCAAAAGTAGTTACAATAGTAAAATCGATTTTCGGTCGTTTTTTCGAAGCGGTGTTTGGAGCATAAAAAAATGTTACTGTTGCATACCTCCAACTTGAGAATTTTTCATTTGCACTTGGCGAATCGATGTGAACTTCAAATTACAAGTAAATTTTCCCAACATTCACATTGAAAATTTTCCCAAAAACACGTGGCCGCAGCAGTATTGTATGTGAACTAAGAACAGTTGTACTTGGAAGAAAAGAGGACCAAGAAAAACGTGTAGAGGTAAAACTAAAAGTCTCTCGGCACGAGGCTCTGCATAGTCGTTCCTGTGAATGATCCTCCGCGACCGTCAACAGGCAGTCACTTGTGCACGTACGCCCTCCCACTTGGCTACCCAGTACTTGAGATAGCTGCTCCATTTCCACGCCTAATTAATCTGACGCAGTGAGTGACGCAGTGAGTTTTGAGATTCACCCAGAGTACTCCACGACCTCGGTATTATCCGAGAGGGGCTGGGAAGGTGACGACTCACCTGATCTGAAGCTGAAGCAGGCGTGGCGACTGCATCGCCTCAAATTCGTCAAAGCTCCACTTGCTGCTGGTCACCACTACTAGTTCTCACATGCAGCGTGCGAGTCCCCATGGAATCGGACAAGCAAGCGGTAAACTCGTGGGCGCCAGGACCGTCGTGCGGCACGCTCCCGTCCCGTCCCCAACCTCAATCAGTTGTTATAAAAAACTCAATCAGTCGCTCGCGCCGAGGGACAAAAAAGTCACGGTTTTCGTCAGTCATCAATTCCCAAAGGTTGGATTGCTGGCGTGGTCGGATTCGCGCCGTCCGCTCACACCCGCTCGCTTGGCCGTGGGCGTGCGAGCGCCAACCGATTCGCCGCGACGCCCTCTCTGTTGTCGGATTCGCCCCGCGATATTTTATTTCCAGAGGGGGCGCATCCATCCGCCGTTCCGCGCATGGTCTGATGTGCGACGGCGACGTCTCGTGTGTGACCGCAGCGGCGACGCGGACGGCGGCGAGCTTAGCGCAAGGCTAATGGTTTAGCCATCTGCTGGTTAAATGGAATTGCCATGTCATATGTAGCCTTTCATACAGCCTGCTCATATAATGGGCTGGCTATTAGATTGGCTAAGAGAAAGACTACAATAATGACACAAATATTTAATGTTTGCATGAGCACATCATCAGGTGTGGTTGCATCTTTGTAGCCAGACATCAAACAAAATAATACTGATCCACCCAATTAGACATAGCAAAGAAATGTAATAGTTAAAGATGTGTGTGAAAAAAAGCCAAAATAAGGTCTATGACATGCAAGCCACTAATTATTAATCTAAATGACGCTAAGGCTCAAATGTCATGGATCTCCGTAGAAAGGAGCACCCAACCATTTACATGCTCAGTAAACACATGGACACTGACAATACCCATTACATAAGTACCAGAAATAAAATTAAACAATGATGGTACCACATAAATTATTAGGAGACATAAGACACTAGTTATTATAAACTGAACTTACGTATTTTAGCCTCTTTCTACTAGTAATTCGCAGCAAGAGAAACACACCAAAGTTACCACCTACAACTAATTCTAGCCTGTACTGACCTGTTTGAAGGCCAACAATAAGAAAAGAGCAAACCGCATCTTACCACAGCGTCATGTTGCGGTCTCGCCGCCGCGTCCCTGAAGTCGTTGCTGGCGGCGCACCTTGCAGGATACCGGTTTGGCACGCAGGAGAGGGAGAAAGGCGTGAGACAGAGGCGGGTGGAGCAGGGGATCACGGGAAGGAACGAAGCGCCGGCGTAGTCGTCCGTGACGGGCTGGAAAGCAGGCGTTTCGTCTCGGAACTGATGCTTCGAGCGAGCGACTCGTGAGACGCCGGTTCTCTTCTCTCTCTGGATTTCTCGCTCCTCCACGTCAGTTTTGGATGACGTGTCTCCTCATTTCGCCGGCTGAGTCAGCGTTACTATACTTGCTCTTATCCGTCCGCGCTTGCTGCCGTTTACCTGCCCGGCCCGTTGATTGACTGCCGTGGGTGGATCTCGCTGGCCGTTGGCGGCTGGATTCCGCGGCCTTCCGGGTCATGTTTAGCCGCTGACGGCTGACGGTCGGATGACAAACCAGTTGCGAACTTGCGAGTGGAAGGTACAAAGGAGGCAGCATCATCGTTCTGATCCGTAATTAATCTTTTCCAGGAAAAGTTTGCTTATGCGGTTCTCTGAACCATCGAGCTCACTTTCGGTCGATGGAGATTTTTTTAATTACAGATTAGCAGGTACTCTTGGCTAGTACCACTATCTTGTGTAGCTGAGGGATCGGGATTGTCTGCATTACAACCCAGAGCAAGTCAAAATGCCGGGATGAACAGTATTTCGTGAGATGGTGAGCAGTGTTCTCTGCAGTAATATCTGTAGCAACAGAGGTCACAAAATACTGTAGAATTTTTTCACTAAAGGTGCATTACTGTAGCATTCAATCCGGATCGTTGGTTCCGGATTGAACGGCTGAAAATGAGAGAAATTCTCTCTACAGTGTTCTCTGCATTAGAAAGAGCTAATGCAGAGAATCCTGACTCGTAGCTGAGGACTTGAGCGTAACTCGATTCACCTTTTCCTACTTGGGAACTCCTTCCGGAAGTGTGCACCCAGATCCCTAGTCACGGAGTCGGGTATCACTGAACAACGTGTAGGCCGTCCTCAATTACGGAGTATTTACTACCATAACCTAATCACCGCAAGCATAAGCTAAGCTGTTATCAGAGGTGTAACAGCTGTGTGCATCGATTTCCTTGACTCTTGTGCGGCGAATTAACTAAACCCGGATGTAATTGTCACGTTGGACGGCAATGGCGCCCCATTCCCTACCATCAGTGCTAATCCAGGAAAGCGACGTCTGCGCCAGAGCTCCGACTCACCCGGCTTTATCTGAGAAATACGTATATGAAAATCAGTTGCCCACGCAAGAGCAGCAACTTGGATTTTTTTTATAAAAAAAGCAGCAACTTGTGATGACGTACGAGTTTTCAAAACGGCTGTCAAAGAGGCAACCCATGTTTCAATGGATTGAACGGGCAGAGACGGCTTCGCACTTGTGACCTTGCTAAAAGGACTCCTTAGACCACCTCCATCTGTTGAATCTCGCTGGTCGAGTACCTCGTCCTTTCTCTGAAAAACCGAAACTATACGTATTTTTCTTGCCCAATGGAGTCGCACAGTACTCTACAGGGACTTGTTACAGATCCTAGACGAGGACGTCACCAGTGACGACTGACGACACGTTTTCCTTCCATGCCTGTTGGAGCATTTGCGGCGCCACGGCCATGGAACCATATGTATCGACGGGATCGGGATTCTCTCCCGTACTGCAGAGAAGCTCTCTATGGCATTAGCTCTGATCCTGACCGTCGGGTGGGATGGATGGCTATGATTTTTTTCCATATTGCCAAAAAAAGAACGTTCTGCAGTACTTCGTCTTCCTCCCGCTCCTACTGTATTTGTTCCCATGGACTCCTATTCAACCGAGGCAACCATGGAACCAAAACCTTGCAAGCCGACCAAATCAGCTGAGTGACGATGCGAATCGAAACAGTGCGCCTAGACGCGTGCTCGACGAAAGCAACCTGGTCACTGCCCATGTGCTCTCTCCATGCCCTGCTCCAATCGAAGCTCTTGCAAGATGTCGTAGCTCCATGAAGCTCTTCCCAGACGTTGTGGGAGGTTAGGATACAATGTTTCTGGAGCTCTATTTGTCGAAGGAGTGGCTCAATCATGGTAGCGCCGTCGGAGGAGCTTGAGCAGCAGTCGGAGGAGCTCAACATGGTAGCGCCGTTGGACCTTCTTCATCCGTGGTTGTGGCTAGGGCGAGGTTAATTTTTTAATTGAAAAAAATGGCAAGCAATGCTAGCCTTTCTTTTATCGATTGATGGTACAGATGAGAGCTAATGCACAAAACAACTTCTCTGCATTTACACTACGAAAACACTCCTAATGCAGACAATCCTGATCGACGGGATCGGGGTCCTCTGCATTAGCCTTTACCAGCCGTTCTAAATGCAGAGAAACTTCTCTCGGCATTAGCTCACATCTACGCTGTCCATACGGAAAGGAATGGATGGGATTGCTATCACATTGCTTTCTATTAAAAAAGAGCCAAACATATGGCCATTCGCCGCAATTTTTTCCCAGGACCGGTGGTGCTACAACTAGTACAATGCAAACATCACTAAGGGTGTGTTCGTTTTCAGAGTCTAAATTTTAGAACTGTCACGTCAAAAAGAATCTTACTATTTAGAAGTATTAAATAAAGTTTAATTATAAAATAAATTACAGGCCCCTAGACTAATTTATAAGACGAATCTAATGAGGTTAATTAAGTCATGATTAGAAGATGGTTACTCGTAGCATCACTTTAGCAAAACATAGATTAATTAACCTCATTAGATTCCTCTCGAAAATTAGCACCAATCTGTCAAAAGGGTTTTGTCATTAAATTGATCAAATATTCATAAATAATAAGATTCTCTTTGATGTGACAATGCTAAATTTTAGAGGCAGGAAACGAACAGGGCCTAAGCTTGCAAGTCGCAAGATCCACGACATGGAGGATTTCTTCGCTGCTTCTCAAATACCACGGCCATGGAGCATCGCGAATATCACGATCATGGAGCTCCGCGGAATCTACACAACTCCATCGCATTTGACTGTTTTTTTCCAGCAATCTATTCTTGCCATGAATGAGCTTTTCACCATCTGCACTGTGTAAAATAAAGCTTGTATACATGGGTAAATTGACTTTTTCTGCATCAGATTATCCTCCCCTATCTACAGTCAAGATTTTGCGTATGCCCATCTGGTTGCAGCAAAACATTCATCAAAATAGAGGCTTCAACATAAACTCGATCCCGATGGCAGCTCACAAATCATGGTTGCACGACTTCTTCCCTCGCGTTGTAGTCGAAGCCATTACTGACTGCTGGAGACAGAATAGTTCTATTTTTTGCTGGGTTTCATCCGGGAAGACGCTGTTGAGACGAAGAAGAGAAGAAGATCACTAGAGCGTGTGGAAAAGCAAGCCGCGAATCTGCGACACTGGGACGGCCGGGGCATGGAGAAGACCAAGCAACCTTTCTGCCCATGGAAGATGAGTTCCATACACGCCGCATCCCTTCCAATCGCTCACCTTGTTTTCTTATGAATAGCCGCCATGGATAGGCAGGTAGCACTGTGTTGTGTGGCTGCTAGCTCGCACTCCAGAATGAGGAAGGAAGGAAGGAGAACGGCCCTGGACCTTCCGTTACCGGATCAACAGCTCTAAAGCGAGCTAATGCTCTCTCTGCATTTAGTACTAGAGAACAGTACTGATGTAGAGAATCTCAATCCTGCGAGCTAGCAGCCACATAACACAGTGCTACCTGCCTACCTATGGCGGCTATTCATAAGAAAACAAGGTGAGCGATTGGAAGGGATGCGGCGTGTATGGAACTCATCTTCCATGGACAGAAAGGTTGCTTGGTCTTCTCCATGCCCCGGCCGTCCCAGTGTCGCAGATTCGCGGCTTGCTTTTCCACACGCTCTAGTGATCTTCTTCTCAGCGAAGAAATCCTCCATGTCGTGGATCTTGCGACTTGCAAGATTAGTGATGTTTGCATTGTACTAGTTGTAGCACCGCCGGTCTTGGGAAAAAATTGCGGCGAATGGCCATATGTTTGGCTCTTTTTTAATGGAAAGCAATGTGATAGCAATCCCAGCCATTCCTTTCCGTATGGACAGCGTAGATGTGAGCTAATGCCGAGAGGAGTTTCTCTGCATTTAGAACGGCTGGTAAGGGTGCGAGAGGACCCCGATCCGCGTTCGGTTCCTCTGCAGATCTGCACTCTCACCGACATGTGGGTCCGGGCTCACGTGTCGGTGATTGTTAATGTATGGTACAGATCTGCAGAGAATCCTCATCCCCCGATCCTAGCTCGCACTCCAGAATGAGGAAGGAAGGAAGGAGAACGGCCCTGGACCTTCCGTTACCGGATCAACGGCTCTAAAGCCAGCTAATGCTCTCTCTGCATTTAGTACTAGAGAACAGTACTAATGTAGACGTCGCTTCG